>JZKD02S1661742.1:65216-76049 GCA_000966675.3 Picea glauca
TCTTCCTAATAATGACACCACTCTAATCATACAGTGTTACCATTAATCTATTAAGTATAAGAATTTATTTGTAAGGACTCATGTATGGCGCGTTGGTGTTAGTGTTCTTTATAAGGCACTTCGCTTGGTGGTGGTCGTGGGTTCAAAACCCTTGGACCTCTTAAATTTATACTTAACCCTATATTACTCAAGATTAACTAATATTTTATCATTTAAATTAGGGATTAAACTCAATTAAAGTTTAAAGCTAATTACCCCCCCCCCCTTTTTTTTAAATAAAAAAATTTAAACTTTATTTTTTTGTTTGAATCTAAAATAATTAAAAAAAAAAAGAAAAAAAAAAAAAACTAATAATAAATAAATAAAACTTATTATATTAACGAATAATTTAATATCTCATTGAATTTTTGCATGCATATTAATTTAATAAATTAAATTTTTATAGGGGCATGCATATGGGCATATGGGTTTCATTATACATTAAAGGGGCATCGTGGGTCCTCGCATGAGGCTCACGTGCCCGCTTCCTCCAAAACAACCCTATGCCTGTCTCTCCAAACCCTAAACGCGTTCTTCCTCTACCGCCTCTCCACTTTTCTCTGTCCCGCTCTCGAATCCTCCATGCTTCATCTCNATAAAAAAATTTAAACTTTATTCTTTTGTTTGAATCTAAACTAATTAAAATAATAAGTAAAAAAAAAAACAATAATAAAAAAAAACTAATAATAAATAAATAAAACTTATTATATTAACGAATAATTTAATATCTCATTGAATTTTTACATGCATATTAATTTAATAAATTAAATTTTTATAGGGGCATGCATATGGGCATATGGGTTTCATTATACATTAAAGGGGCATCGTGGGTCCTCGCATGAGGCCCACGTGCCCGCTTCCTCCAAAACAACCCTACGCCTGTCTCTCCAAACCCTAAATGCGTTCTTCCTCTACCGCCTCTCCACTTTGCTCTGTCCCGCTCTCAAATCCTCCATGCTTCATCTCGCCCGCCTGCACAGACCCGACAGATTCGACATGATCGTTCACCAAGACTGGTTCCAAGTTTCGACTCTAACTCTGCTCTTTCTTGGAATAGCATCCTAATTCCCATGGGAACATTTTTTCCGCCTCTGATTCTATCGATTTGGCTTGCTCGTCCATCATGGCGACCCCGTCTCTATTATCGAAAAAAGCGTATTGTAGGGAAGCTCTGGGTTAAACTGTTAAAAAACACTGAAAGGTCTATGCCATCTCTATCGACAGGTTTGACAGAAGCTGAAGAGAGTACTCCAAGTGATACGCGTGTTCAACTATTTCAATTCGTCCACATAGAGTAACTTGGGAGCGAAATGGTTGTATTCATTGTTTCTTTATGAGTTTACTTGGATTTATGTTTTCTGTTGGAAGTTGCATTTATCATGGAGGTTTNTGTTTGACCCTTTCAACTATATCAGTGGTCATGTGGCCCTCTTCTCGATCAACGATCGAGATATCCTTCGGGTCTTTGGACTTATGAGATATCAAATCTCAAACTTCACCATTTTCCCCAATGGATTTTATCTGAAGGCTATAATCCACTTACACGTGTCCACTTGATCTGATGATCAAGGATTACTTTGGGTCTTTACCCGAAGTCCACATATTTGTGCCACCTGTCCTTTGGATCTGATGATCGAGGATTTCTTCGAGTCTTTACCTGAATTTCACATATTTACGCCACGTCTCCTCTAGATCTAATGACTATGAATTACTTCGGGACTTTACCCAAAGTCCACAGATTTATGCCACATCCCTTCTTAATATGATGGCTATGAATTACTTCGAGACTTTATCTGGAGTCCACAGATTCATGCCAAGTCCCTTCTTAATATGAAGGCTATGAATTACTTCAGGACTTTATCTGGAGTCCATAGATTAATGCCACGTCCCTTCTTAATCTGACGGCTATGAATTACTTTGAGAATTTATCCGAAGTCCACAGACTCACGCCACGTCTCTTCCAGATCAGACGATCTAGATTCACTTCGGACGATTTGACGCTAGAGATTTATTTTAGACGATCTGGTGATTGAGATTTTCTTCGACTCTATGGCTCTCCAGACTTCGGTATTCTTAGATCTCAACTGAAAACTCTCACACAAATTTCCCCGGAGTCCACGATCTGTCGCCACATGTCCCTTTGGATTTGGCAGTCCAGATTCACTTCGGGTATTCGGGGTTTGGGAATCTCAACTTTCAAATAAAAACCCTCAAACATATTCCTTCAGAGTCTGCAATCCATTGCCACGTATCCCTCTGGTTCTGGTAGTCTAGATTCACCTACTAGTGATGGACCACCTCAAATTACTTTGGGACTTCGAAACTTTGGTAAGTTCCCTTCTCCTGTGTGTGCCAAGTGTTAAGTTTCATGCACCTTGCTTAGATCAGATGGTTGTCGATCCTTGGAATTGTAATCCAATGGACACTATCACTCCTCCTCCTGAGATTCTGACTTACTCCAACTTAGAATATTTTCTAAGTGCTCGAAGGATTCAACATTTTCTCCTCCTACGGGCCCATCTCCTGGATTTCGTCTACACTCCTGAAAATTCTATCTCTTCTAAGATTGATCTCCTTGAAGATTTCGTCATCCCCCATGCTCCTTGCTTTTTAGGGATCACGTCAAACTTAGATCGAAGGTCAATGGGGATCAACATTTCACAGAAATTGCGGGGCCCCAACATGTGTACTCTTTACCAGAGTGTTCGACCTCCGCAATCTGTAAAGTGATCGCTCTATTCTAGCCTAACTAGGATTATTTATCTTCCATCCCATCGAGATCAACAACAAGGTTGAATTGCAGGCCATGAACTAGCACATCCGCTATTTTCACCTTCATGATCCATAGTGATTCCCCACCCTCGATATTTGTTCATAGATCGATGGTTCATAGCAATTGCGGGGTTCAACTTGACTATTGTGCAATTTGACATCTCGTAGCCTTGAGCCCCAAGGTTCCTAGACACAAGTCACGTGGACCTTCATATAAATTTTGGGCTATAATCCCCGCTCTTATTCAAGTTTTTGGTTAGGGGAATAGGTGCAAGTTCAGAGTTTCCTAGACTACTAGTCTGAAGAGAACACCTTCCCAACTCACAGAGATTTAATCTTTGAATCAAGGTAAAGTAACTTGTTATGTTACCAAAATGGTAGCTATGCCCAGAGGCTTGCTCCGACTCTGGAACGGTGATGTAAATTCTTGGGGAAATCACCTTTGAGTAATTAAACTAGGACGTATGGAAATACAAGAAGAAATATAGGTTCTCAAGGGAACGAACACATACTCATAACTCAATCATTTAATATAGAGAAAGAACCCTTTATAGACATGTAAATNTGTTTGACCCTTTCAACTATATCAGTGGTCATGTGGCCCTCTTCTCGATCAACGATCGAGATATCCTTCGGGTCTTTGGACTTATGAGATATCAAATCTCAAACTTCACCATTTTCCCCAATGGATTTTATCTGAAGGCTATAATCCACTTACACGTGTCCACTTGATCTGATGATCAAGGATTACTTTGGGTCTTTACCCGAAGTCCACATATTTGTGCCACCTGTCCTTTGGATCTGATGATCGAGGATTTCTTCGAGTCTTTACCTGAATTTCACATATTTACGCCACGTCTCCTCTAGATCTAATGACTATGAATTACTTCGGGACTTTACCCAAAGTCCACAGATTTATGCCACATCCCTTCTTAATATGATGGCTATGAATTACTTCGAGACTTTATCTGGAGTCCACAGATTCATGCCAAGTACCTTCTTAATATGAAGGCTATGAATTACTTCAGGACTTTATCTGGAGTCCATAGATTAATGCCACGTCCCTTCTTAATCTGACGGCTATGAATTACTTTGATAATTTATCCGAAGTCCACAGACTCACGCCACGTCTCTTCTAGATCAGACGATCTAGATTCACTTTGGATGATTTGACGCTAGAGATTTATTTTAGACGATCTGGTGATTGAGATTTTCTTCGACTCTATGGCTCTCCAGACTTCGGTATTCTTAGATCTCAACTGAAAAATCTCACACAAATTTCCCCGGAGTCCACGATCTGTCGCCACATGTCCCTTTGGATTTGGCAGTCCAGATTCACTTCGGGTATTCGGGGTTTGGGAATCTCAACTTTCAACTAAAAACCCTCAAACATATTCCTTCAGAGTCTGCAATCCATTGCCACGTATCCCTCTGGTTCTGGTAGTCTAGATTCACCTACTAGTGATGGACCACCTCAAATTACTTTGGGACTTCGAAACTTTGGTAAGTTCCCTTCTCCTGTGTGTGCCAAGTGTTAAGTTTCATGCACCTTGCTTAGATCAGATGGTTGTCGATCCTTGGAATTGTAATCCAATGGACACTATCACTCCTCCTCCTGAGATTCTGACTTACTCCAACTTAGAATATTTTCTAAGTGCTCGAAGGATTCAACATTTTCTCCTCCTACGGGCCCATCTCCTGGATTTCGTCTACACTCCTGAAAATTCTATCTCTTCTAAGATTGATCTCCTTGAAGATTTCGTCATCCCCCATGCTCCTTGCTTTTTAGGGATCACGTCAAACTTAGATCGAAGGTCAATGGGGATCAACATTTCACAGAAATTGCGGGGCCCCAACATGTGTACTCTTTACCAGAGTGTTCGACCTCCGCAATCTGTAAAGTGATCGCTCTATTCTAGCCTAACTAGGATTATTTATCTTCCATCCCATCGAGATCAACAACAAGGTTGAATTGCAGGCCATGAACTAGCACATCCGCTATTTTCACCTTCATGATCCATAGTGATTCCCCACCCTCGATATTTGTTCATAGATCGATGGTTCATAGCAATTGCGGGGTTCAACTTGACTATTGTGCAATTTGACATCTCGTAGCCTTGAGCCCCAAGGTTCCTAGACACAAGTCACGTGGACCTTCATATAAATTTTGGGCTATAATCCCCGCTCTTATTCAAGTTTTTGGTTAGGGGAATAGGTGCAAGTTCAGAGTTTCCTAGACTACTAGTCTGAAGAGAACACCTTCCCAACTCACAGAGATTTAATCTTTGAATCAAGGTAAAGTAACTTGTTATGTTACCAAAATGGTAGCTATGCCCAGAGGCTTGCTCCGACTCTGGAACGGTGATGTAAATTCTTGGGGAAATCACCTTTGAGTAATTAAACTAGGACGTATGGAAATACAAGAAGAAATATAGGTTCTCAAGGGAACGAACACATACTCATAACTCAATCATTTAATATAGAGAAAGAACCCTTTATAGACATGTAAATACTCGCATGCATCCATTATTTACAATTCAAAGCATAAGGCAAGAAAACACTTATAAGAACCATAGAGTTTGATGTGATTGCTAAAACGGGTGCTCATTTCCACCCAACCATAGGCTCAACCACTCCCAATGGATTTATCATTGGACACCCCCAAGCTTAAGCCACGATGCTTTGATATTCAATCTCTTACTTCCATCTCAATGGAGGTTATGGACGAAGGTTACTCTCCTTCTCCCAATACAGAAATAGATAAGGACAAAGGTTACTCTCCTTCTCCTGGCTCAATCTCTATTTTTTGTGATCAGAACTCAATGTTCCTCTTAGAGTCCTTCCTCAGACTCAAGAGTTTCTGCTCTTGTCTCTGCATTTTTCCGCAGGTATTCCTCTGCCCACCACACTTGCTTTCTTTCCTTCCTTAGAAAGATTGTGTGTGGATCGAATTCTCAGTCTGTGGTTAGGTATGGAATCCTTACAGATGGGTGATCTTTCCCATCCCCTCATTAACTCTTGAGGAGGTCTTCCCACCTACCAGCCCAACTGTAATTCATTCCTGGGTCAGAGGGTTGTTCTGATCTGAGCAATTAATTCCAGCATGGTACTGGTTTGGTGGAGGTTAACGCAACCATTATGGGTCCCCTCCACCACCTTTCATAGCATTCATGGTTTTCTCTTAGCACATCCCCTTTTTCAGCAGTAATGCAACACGTAACCATTTTCTATTAAAATAGCATAATTTACATTCATCGACCTTTTGTACAGACTTGGGGAAACAGGGTGTTATAGCGTATGTACCATTTCTTTAAAAAATCCTCTAGTTGCATTTGCAACTCTTTTATCTCTGGAGTAATCATTCTATAGGGAGTCTTAGATATTGGGAAAGCTACATGAATTAAGTCAATAAATAAATCTNGGCCAAAGGTGGTTTGAAACCAAACTACTTTTCATCCTACAATTCTCCTCGAGCCTCCATGTGTCCTTTCTCCAAAACCGGGGTTTGGATTGCAACCCACCCTCAAATTTTTAAATTTTGCGCACCTCCAATCCTTGTAATGCTACGGGACCATTGATCTCCCGATATTGATGGTACTTTCTGAACTGAGGGTTTAGATATGCCCTTTTCAAATCCACGGACCATATCTGCCCCTCCTAAAACAACGATCATGTTTCTACTTCAAGTGTTTGACCCTTTCAACTATATCAGTGGTCATGTGGCCCTCTTCTCGATCAACGATCGAGATATCCTTCGGGTCTTTGGACTTATGAGATATCAAATCTCAAACTTCACCATTTTTCCCAATGGATTTTATCTGAAGGCTATAATCCACTTACACATGTCCACTTGATCTGATGATCAAGGATTACTTTGGGTCTTTACCCGAAGTCCACATATTTGTGCCACCTGTCCTTTGGATCTGATGATCGAGGATTGCTTCGAGTCTTTAACTGAATTTCACATATTTACGCCACGTCTCCTCTAGATCTAATGACTATGAATTACTTCAGGACTTTACCCAAAGTCCACAGATTTATGCCACATCCCTTATTAATATGATGGCTATGAATTACTTCGAGACTTTATCTGGAGTCCATAGATTCATGCCAAGTCCCTTCTTAATCTGAAGGCTATGAATTACTTCAGGACTTTATCTGGAGTCCATAGATTAATGCCACGTCCCTTTTTAATCTGACGGCTATGAATTACTTTGAGAATTTATCCGAAGTCCACAGACTCATGCCACGTCTCTTCTAGATCAGACGATCTAGATTCACTTCGGACGATTTGACGCTAGATATTTATTTTAGACGATCTGGTGATTGAGATTTTCTTCGACTCTATGGCTCTCCAGACTTTGGTATTCTTAGCTCTCAACTGAAAACTCTCACACAAATTTCCCCGGAGTCCACGATCTGTCGCCACGTGTCCCTTTGGATTTGGCAATCCAGATTCACTTCGGGTATTCGGGGTTTGGGAATCTCAACTTTCAACTAAAAACACTCAAACATATTCCTTCAGAGTCTGCAATCCATTGCCACATATCCTTCTGGTTCTGGCAGTCTAGATTCACCTACTAGTGATGGACCACCTCAAATTACTTTGGGACTTCGAAACTTTGGTAAGTTCCCTTCTCCTGTGTGTGCCAAGTGTTAAGTTTCATGCACCTTGCATAGATCAGATGGTTGTCGATCCTTGGCATTGTAATCCAATGGACACTATCACTCCTCCTCCTGAGATTCTGACTTACTCCAACTTAGAATATTTTCTAAGTGCTCGAAGGATTCGACATTTTCTCCTCCTACGGGCCCATCTCCTGGATTTCGTCTACACTCCTGAAAATTATATCTCTTGTAAGATTGATCTCCTTGAAGATTTCGTCATCCCCCATGCTCCTTGATTTTTAGGGATCACGTCAAACTTAGATCAAAGGTCAATGGGGATCGACAGTTCACAGAAATTGTGGGGCCCCAACATGTGTACTCTTTACCAGAGTGTTCGACCTCCGCAATCTGTAAAGTGATCGCTCTATTCTAGTATAACTAGGATTATTTATCTTCCAACCCATCGAGATCAACAACAAGGTTGAATTGCAGGCCATGAACTAGCACGTCCGCTATTTTCACCTTCATGATCCGCAGTGATTCCCCACCCTCGATATTTGTTCATAGATCGACGGTTCATAGCAATTGCGGGGTTCAACTTGACTATTGTGCAATTTGACATCTCGTAGCCTTGAGCCCCAAGGTTCCTAGACACAAGTCACGTGGACCTTCATATAACTTTTGGGCTATAATCCCTGCTCTTATTCAAGTTTTTGGTTAGGGGAATAGGTGCAAGTTCAGAGTCTCCTAGACTACTAGTCTGAAGGGAACACCTTCCCAACTCACAGAGATTTAAGCTTTGAATCAAGGTAAAGTAACTTGTTATGTTACCAAAATGGTAGCTATGCCCAGAGACTTGCTCCGACTCTGGAACGGTGATGTAAATTCTTGGGGAAAGAACCTTTGAGTGATTAAACTAGGACGTATGGAAATACAAGAAGAAATATAGGTTCTCAAGGGAACGAACACATACTCATAACTCAATCATTTAATATAGAGAAAGAACCCTTTATAGACATGTAAATACTCGCATGCATCCATTATTTACAATTCAAAGCATAAGGCAAGAAAACACTTATAAGAACCATAGAGTTTGATGTGATTGCTAAAACGGGTGCTCATTTCCACCCAACCATAGGCTCAACCACTCCCAATGGATTTATCATTGGACACCCCCAAGCTTAATCCACGATGCTTTGAGATTCAATCTCTTACTTCCATCTCAATGGAAGTTATGGATGAAGGTTACTCTCCTTCTCCCAATACAGAAATAGATAAGGACAAAGGTTACTCTTCTTCTCCTGGCTCAATCTCTATTTTTTGTGATCAGAACTCAATGTTCCTCTTAGAGTCCTTCCTCGAACTCAAGAGTTTCTGCTCTTGTCTCTACATTTTTCTGCAGGTATTCCTCTGCCCACCACACTTGCTTTCTTGCCTTCCTCAGCAAGATTGTGTGTGGATCGAATTCTCAGTCTGTGGTTATGTATGGAATCCTTACAGATGGGTGATCTTCCCCATCCCCTCATTAACTCTTGAGGAGGTCTTCCCACCTACCAGCCCAACTGTAATTCATTCCTGGGTCAGAGGGTTGTTCTGTTCTGAGCAATTAATTCTAGCATGGTACTGGTTTGGTGGAGGTTAACGCAACCATTATGGGTCCCCTCCAACACCTTTCATAGCATTCATGGTTTTCTCTTAGCACATCCCCTTTTTCAGCAGTAATGCAACGCGTAACCATTTTCTATTAAAATAGCATAATTTACATTCATCGACCTTTTGTATAAAGGTCCATCAAATAAAACATTCACACATTTAGGTTTTCCATAGTTCCTTGGCCAATATAGTTATATTTACAGACTTGGGGAAACAGGGTGTTATAGCGTATGTACCCTTTATTTAAAAAATCCTCTAGTTGCATTTGCAACTCTTTTATCTCTGGAGTAATCATTCTATAGGGAGTCTTAGATATTGGGAAAGCTACATGAATTAAGTCAATAAATAAATCTATATCCCTCTTTGGTGGAAACCTGGAAACTCCTCAAATACATCTTCAAACTCCTTCAAGACTAGATAATATTCAATACTTGTCTCTTTTTCCTTCATTGTCTCTTCCATGTGATTTGCATATATTTGGCACCCTTTTCTAAAACTTCTTTTCAGCTGCAATGTTGAAATATCTTGGGCAGATATAGGCCTTGGAATACCTTGCATTGTCCTTGAATTATGTTCCTCATCAAGACATGTGAAAACCTTTTTATAACAATCTAAAACAACATGGTGCATTTATAGCCAATCCATACCAATCAAGCAGTCTTAAGACCCAAGCGGTTATATGTTCAAATATGCCTTAGTGTTAACTCCATTCATGTTTATAGGGAATTACTTAACAAGCTCATTAATTATTCTCTTGGTTCCAGTATCTAGTTGAACGAACAAAGACTTTCCATGCTTACATTTCTTCAATTTAAAATTTTCAACTAGATTTGGATCTATATAGCTATGACTAGCTCCATAATCAATCAAAATAGCTATGGGATGATTATCAATACTACCTTCCACTTCAATCATGTGGGATTGATAGTCTTCTTGTTTATTGTCCAAGTCTACATAGATCCTTGGCATGATTTTTCCCATGTCCTTTACTATCTCCTCTTTCTTGATACTATGCATGGTCCTTATATTATCTCCACAGTGAGAACAATATTTATACATGTGATCACCTTCACATCCCCAACACTTTATGGGTTGATGTCTTGGCATGTTTCCCAAGGAGTATATCATTTTCCAATCACCTTGAGTTGGTTTCCCTTCTTGATGTGGTTGAGAACTATTCCTTATGAAAGGTGGTTTGAATCCTTTCTTCCTTTGGTCCATATTCCCTTTGTTCTTGTCATCCCAAGCCCTTTGGTAAGTTGGCCTTCCTATGTTCGCTTCATACAAATAATTGGTCGTACTTATGGCTTCCTCTAAATTCTTGGGCTCATCAAACTGAATTGTTTCCTTGTAGAAGGATGGTGGTCCACCAAGGAACCTATGAATTTTGACCTTCTCATCTCTGATGAAGCTCACATACCTAATAATTTCCAAGAATTCTATGTCATATTCATCCATAGTCATATTCCCAAGTTTGAGTTCAAATAAATCTTTCATATTATTTTCATAATATTACTCTAACAAGTATTGTTGTTGAAATTATTTCTTGAATTTCTTCCAAGAAATCATCTTCTCATCAAGGAGCTTAACCTGCTTCAATCGATCCCACCACATAGATGCCTTTACTTGAAGGTGGTAGGATGCAATTCTAGCTTATGAATTTTATGAGTAATCATGTAACTGGAAATATTTCCTCATTCCCAGCAACCATGCTTTTGCATCCTTTCCTTTCTTGTTCTCTCCATCAAATTATGGTGGCTT
>JZKD02S1661753.1:0-13954 GCA_000966675.3 Picea glauca
AGTCATCGTAGAAGCACCCTTTCAACAATGGGGATTGGATTTTATTGGTGAATTCAAGGACAACTCTATTTATGGGTATTGATGGATTTTGACCGCCACTGATTACTTCAACAATGGGTTGAAGTTGTCCCAACAAAGAAAGCAACGAAAGAAGTTGTGATGAAGTTCCTTGAGGAAACGATTATTACTAGATTTGGTGTTCCTGCTAAAATAGCCACCGATAACGCCAAAGCTTTTAGCTCAATGGTGCTCAATGAGTTTTGCTTTAAGTATGGGATTGTTTTATCACACTCCTCAAACTATTACCCTCAAGGAAATGGATTGGCAAAATCCAACAACAAAAACATCACAAATATTGTGAAGAAGATCGTTGGGGAAAACAAGAAGAGTTGGGACAACAAAATTAAGTATGCCTTGTGGGCAAACCGCACAACTACCAAGACCTCCACCGGAAAAACCCCTTTTGAGGTTGTTTATGGGTTAGAAGCTCGCTTGCCTATAAATCTCCAGATTCCAGCGCTACAAATAGCCCAACAATTCATTATAGATAAAGAAGCATTGCAAGGGTGAATTGATCAACTCATGGAATTGAACGAAACTCGAAGAATGGATTTTGATCAAAAGGAAAAGAATCAAGAAAAGGTGAAAGGAACCTTTGATCGAAAGGCGAGGAAAAGAGATTTCAAGAAAGAGGACCAGGTCTTAATATGGGACAAGAGGAGAGAAAATCCTGGAATGCATCAAAAGTTCGACAGGCTTTGGTTGGGGCCCTACGAAATAGAGGAAATATCTGGGCCAAACTATTTTTACTTATCCACGACAGAAGGTAGGAGGATGCCACTACCAGTGAATGGATCTCTCCTCAAACATTATTACCAAGGCGGCACATGACTTCTTCAAGGCCCAGGCCCTAGGTAAGTAGGTAGGTCATCTTGTTTTCTTTACATTTGCTTATATTAGTTTAGATGCATTTCATATTTCATTTTTCTCTACTTGCATATTGATTTCATGCTTAGTTTAGAAGTTTTTGAAAAATGCTAAAATTTTATTTTCTATATTAGTTTCATTTTTTATTTTGATGTATATGGACCATAGTTGCAGGAAGCCCCCCCCCCACCCCCCCGCTCCACCCTCGAAACCTTGCTCCAAGCGGATTCTCCATGGAAGCTTCCCCTGGAGCGAGCTTCCGAAATCTAGAAGCCCACTTTTGGATTTCGGAAGCTCGCTCCGGGGTGCAAAATGGGCGCTTCCTGCAACATTTTTATCTTTGGTTATATATTTGGATTGAGGTCAAGTTTCTCACTGGTTTATCATCATCTCTGTAACGTCTGGCTCCAACCTTGCTCTTTACTATTTCCAAAGGTGAATTGACACCCAAATGAACCCAACGACCTTCCTTAAGGGGCAAAACGTCACTCTTTTTGCAAGGGTTTCCATAACTATCTAAATCTGCAGATAGATCAAATGATGAAGTGATGGTAGAACCCCTCCTTTGACAAACGTTTGGTGTATGTTTGTCTCAAACAATCTTAGGAATCAGATCGGTGTCTAATAATAGCCAACGACCTCCTTTAAAGGGTTGCGTTAGCCCTCTATTGTCACTGTTTGAGGGCGATTTTTTACTATCAAATCTGCAGGCTTGAGGTTAAATTGTTGTGATAATAGAAATTGCCACATGGAGATTCCATGTTGCCTACAGATTATTTTCAGTGTAGTTGGACACACTGCAACAACATAATAACTTCTCAGCAAAACAGAAAATAATGCACTCATGTCTGTAGAAGATAAGAAAATATTTTCTTAAAGCCAAGATATTGGAAAATAACACTTAGGAAGCTCCATGGGGCGCTTCATTACTTTACATGTCAGTCTATAGATGATAGATTCATAGCATTTAGCAACTAGACTCCAGAGTCTAGCACAGTTTAAACTTTAATGTTTTGGACCTTTCGATCTTCATAATTCAGTGTAGATGGCCTATTTTGTAATCATAACTATTTGGTCATAACTCATGTTATTGTTGACAGTTGTTAGATGACTGATTTCATTCCATAACTTAATGGTCTACTTTCTATTATATGGCTTAAAATTTTTTATGTTGGTTTGTAAGTTTGTAATTGCTAGATTCTAGATGGTTGATGCTCGAATGATTAATCATTGATGTACTACTACTTACTACTATGGTTGCTATTTTAATGTTACAATGTACAAATATGCATGTTTTCATACATTCTACAACTAATTTGTCTTTCTGCATGTTTTTTTAATATAAACGCAATATATATTAAAAAAATAATATATATATATATATATATAATAGACGCTCCTGTGACGCTTCGATCCCGAGGACTTTTTGAAAATGACGCTCCCAACGCTCTGCTCCCTAAAAACGCTCCCGCTCCGCTCTGGCAACATTGACATGGATGAAGGGTGATAGAACCACCCTAGATTTTATGGTTTTTTGTTTCAGTGTAGGCATAGGTCTACCAAGAGATGTTGCAGTTCTCATCCACTCTACGGCAAGAACATGTCCCCAAGTAGGAGCCACATGTTATCCCCATTTTGTGGGATAACTAAGGAGATGATGTCTCGAGGCCCTCAAGTTGCAGATATGGAGTGTCGAGAGACCACATGACTAGCAGTGTCCACTTGCACATACGGAATCTCACTCTATCACCACATTCTGATCCATTGTCAGTGCATCCACCACACCATCCAGCTTCTGGAAGGAAGATGGGTCTTTCTCCATGCGGTACAAGTCAAGTACTGTGGAAGGTAATCACCCTAATATTTGAGGCATTTAAACATGTTGTATTTAAGTTTCTTTTGATTATAGAACATCGACTTGGACATTATGCTTTTGACCCTATTTCACCTTGGTGATTGTCATAGATTTCCTAGTAAGTGGCCAACCTTTGGGGAAGGTTTGTGACTAGGGGTCCCTTAAGGGGTTGTCGTATCATCACCACATTCAGATCCATTGTTAGCGCATCCACCACACCAACCAGCTTCTGGAAGGCAGATGGGTCTTGCTCCATGCAATACAAGTCAGGTATTGTGGTAGGTAATCACCCTAATATTTGAGGCATTTAAACATGTTGTATTTAAGCTTCTTTTGATTATAGAACACCTACTTTGACATTATGCTTTTGACCCTATTTCACCTTGGTGAGTATCATAGATTTCCTAGTAAGTGGCCAACCTTTGGGGAAGGTTTGTGACTAGGGGTTGTCGTACCATTCCCAACCATACTTACCACTTTCCACTCATCACATTCCCATCATATTGCCCTCTTCTAGGCCCTTTGACTTTAGTGACCCAAGAAAGGCATGTACCTCATTTCATGGGAAGAAGGGGTTGAAGGCCCAAAGGGATTGTTGTTGGCTAAAAAGATAAAAGCCTAAATATAGACCTTCTAGATTCTTCACCTAGGGATCTTCAAGAAAGCAATGAAACGCTTCTCTATAAGAAATGGGGGACCTACGAAAATAAATGGTAGTGAATGCTTAAGGGGTTAGTTGGAGGATGGGAGGTCTCATCACAAGTCGACCTATCATGATCATGGGTATTTAGNACCACTTTCCACTCATCACATTCCCATCATATTGCCCTCTTCTAGGCCCTTTGACTTTAGTGACCCAAGAAAGGCATGTACCTCATTTCATGGGAAGAAGGGGTTGAAGGCCCAATGGGATTGTTGTTGGCTAAAAAGATAAAAGCCTAAATATAGACCTTCTAGATTCTTCACCCAGGGATCTTCAAGAAAGCAATGAAACGCTTCTCTATAAGAAATGGGGGACCTACGACAAAAAATGGTAGTGAATGCTTAAGGGGTTAGTTGGAGGATGGGAGGTCTCATCACAAGTCGACCTATCATGATCATGGGTATTTAGCGGTATAGTATTACCATCATCTAGTCACCAAGCTAGGGTAGTGGTTCTCAGTTACACAACTGAGAGAAAGGGGATCTCATCACGAGCCAGCCTTCTCATTTTTGTGAATGATGTTGTCATTATTTGAACACCAAGCCAGGGCAATGGCCTTCAACTTGTTCCTTAAAACATGAAAGAAATATAAGAAGAAAGAATGGCAAGAAGATGGGATTGGGAAAAGTGCATCGCAAACGAAGGTGCCACGCACCCTCTACAAAGGCACTCATAGATGAGATAATATGAGCCCTTTTATGTCATGAAAATCATTGACCTATGAAGTCTAAATCCCTTTCCACCTCATCATCCATTACATAACCTTGAAAGGCCATCCTTGGGAGCATCCCCTACTTAAGGATTTTGGTCTGCCCAATAGGACTTTTATGACACCCCTCCCATACTTAAACTTGGTCAATTGTATAGGATCTTTGAGCTTTTGTTTAATTTGATGAGGTAGTTTCGATGCACATGCTTAGGTGCCTTGTTTATTAGATGTGGCTTACACTTGTCATGATATCTTTGACTTGAGATCTTTGGAGGGCGTACCCTTTTGTTTTGTAGGACCTTGCTTGGTGGCCAGTTTTGGGAGAACAAGCCTAGCTTGGGCTTCCATGGGGAAAAAATACCACAGGTTGGATGTAGTAGGCCCGCACACTGGATCACAGAAACATGTCTTCGGAGGCTTACATGACATCATGGAGGATATTACCCAAACGACTTGCCTAGGAGAGGCAAAACGTCACCTTTTGAGGCTTGACGTCATGCTTGAGGGGGTTTGGTGGTGATGGAGTTATTCCACATTGACACTTGGCACATTTTGACCGGAGGAGACATGGATTGACCCTAGCACATGATGAGGAGGCTCAAGGAGCCCCAACGACCTCCATTTTATCCTCCAACGACTTGCTCAAAGTGTCAAAACGTCCCCTAAAGGGGTGACGTCATCTTATTTTTGGGGTGTCTATTCTGTTAAAGTGAAAATTAAATATTATTACTTGGTTCAAGGGGTAAGATAAGGGTTGTTGACCCCTTATCTTATGTTTTACCCTTGCTAAGTGGACAAACTATGTTTTAAGACTTTTGTATAAATAGAGATCATGTGAATCTCATTTCATAACATAACTCTCCCATTTGGAGAAGTACTTGGCTGAACTTTTCACTACCCTTGGGGATTTTCTCTCTCTTTTGCATTTTGTCATGGTTTACTTTGCTATTGGTGAAAGGAAGTGGTGCGCTACCTCCTATGGAGCATTTGTCTTGCATATTGGTGGATAACTCTTGGTAAAGTAGAAGTTTATCTTATTGATTCTTGCTCTAGTTGAAGGGTTTCATCTTGTTATTGTCTATTTTTCTTAGTTGCAAGGTCAACTAGTTGAACTTCTTGGGGACTATAAATGCATACAACCCCACTAAGCTCATCAATTTTTTGTCTTGGAAATAATTTGTTATTTAAGGAAGTGCTAGGAGAAGTAAATGGGCTTACAGCCTTACACCCTTCTAGCACTTTCCTAGTTAGATTTACTTGCATTGGGGAGTAAGAGGGTTTACACCCCCAAGGAAGTAGTAGAGTTAACTCACTCTTTGACTCCATAACCCAATAATCAAGGCACTAATCATTTACTTTTTTGCATTGGAGAAATAAAATAGTGCATTGGGAAACGTGAATTTTCATCATTTCAACTTTCTGCCATTTGGGTTTTGTTTCTTGTGCCTAGGACACCTCTCAGCCACTATGGCATCCCTTCTAAAGGGATATTGCTTGCTATTGTTATAAACTTTCATCTTCAACCATTAGGGCTACAAAAACCCTAATATTCTTTCACTCATAACTCGCTTTTCAACCGTCAAAATTAGCTAAGAGTTTGCCATTTTTATCTACTTGGTCTATCGCAATTTTTGGGTGGATTCTTTGTGAGTTTTGGTGGTTGAATTTACTGTTGGAACAACATGTTTGCTACAGCCATAAGGCTGCAAAATATCTTTGCAAACATCTTTTATTACAGCCTTGTTTTATTACATCATTTACTGCTGCAATTAGGGACAGCAAGCTTAACTTGCTTGTCCACCTAACATTATACATATATGCTTGGTTTGTTCTTGTGTCTCGGGCAGGTACAACATTCTTCACAGTTGTTCATATCTCTTGGCAACCATCGGCTACCACTTAGACACTTTCCCAAGCCTTTCCGCATCTTCTACCTTGACCTATAGGGGAACCTTCCTTCATCACTTCACTTTTCATCTCATTCCCCCCATGGTCACCGGAATTCCCCCCTTGAGGTGATTTTATCATCTCTAAAGTGACGAGAACACCTACCTAAGGTGACAGTGGGTAGGTCCTCTCTTAGTTGTCGCCATTTGGTGGTTGGCTCAGGCTTTGCCCAACCTACAACTTGTGTGATAACAGGTCTCACTTGATTCTTTGAGCCATTGCTTGATGATGATGCACACTTGGACATGGTCCTCCTAAGGACGCTCTTGATGCTTCTCCCACACTTCATGGAGGACGTTGCACAATGTATGGAGGTCGTTGGAGCCTTGACGATGAGCGTTGGACCATGTGATGATTTGGCATACGTCTTGACACCCTTCGGCACACCTTGGTCCTTGGACATTGCACCATGAGCTTGACATGTAACTTGGAGATGGGATGGAGCCCCTAGATGGCGTTGCACCCCTTGAGGACGTTGAGGCTTGGTTTAGTGACATGGCATGTGATGATGACAGTATACCTCTTGGGAAGGATCATGGAGCCCTTTCTCTTGATGACAGCATACCCTAGCTTGAGGACATTGCACATGTGATGGGACATCACACTTGAGGATGACGTGACACTTGCTTGAGCCGACCTAGCACATTGGATGATGAGTTGGCACCTTTTTTATGAGGAGATCTGACCTTCTTGATGAGGAGGCGTGATTTTTTATGATACTTTGCACCTTTTTGGGAGAGACGTGACTTTCGGAGCCTTTGTACCCCATTTGGAGATAATGCCACCCTTCATGAGGCTTCTACACTCACATGTGTGGCATTTTTAGAGGACGTTTTCATGATTTTGCATTGTATCTTTGTTTTAGAGGCATCTTTGGGGGTCGACCAAGACCTAACCAACTAGGAGTGTTATAAATATATCATGTAAGGAGATTCATGAGTGAGAAATATATCGTTGCAACGTTAATAATAAAGCCCATTTTATTTTCATCTCCACCAATGTCATCCATGAAAGTATGCACCCTGTTTTCCTACATACCCATGAGCTTTGTTCTTCAATTTGTTTCTAAAAAAATCGTGGCTAAGAGATCATTTCTTACATGAATTTCTCCTTTTGATCAATAATTTCGTCTTGTTTGTTTTTATAATCAATAATTTCATAATGNAAGTTGTGTGATAACAGGTCTCACTTGATTCTTTGAGCCATTGCTTGATGATGATGCACACTTGGACATGGTCCTCCTGAGGACGCTCTTGATGCTTCTCCCACACTTCCATGGAGGACGTTGCACAATGTATGGAGGTCGTTGGATCCTTGATGATGAGCGTTGGACCATGTGATGATTTGGCATACGTCTTGACACCCTCCGGCACACCTTGGTCCTTGGACATTGCACCATGAGCTTGACATGTAACTTGGAGATGGGATGGAGCCCCTAGATGGCGTTGCACCCCTTGAGGACGTTGAGGCTTGGTTTAATGACATGGCATGTGATGATGACAGTATACCTCTTGGGAAGGATCATGGAGCCCTTTCTTTTGATGACAGCATACCCTAGCTTGAGGACATTGCACATGTGATAGGACATCACACTTGAGGATGACGTGACACTTGCTTGAGCCGACCTAGCACATTGGATGATGAGTTGGCACCTTTTTTATGAGGAGATCTGACCTTCTTGATGAGGAGGCGTGATTTTTTATGATACTTTGCACCTTTTTGGGAGAGACGTGACTTTCGGAGCCTTTGTACCCCATTTGGAGATAATGCCACCCTTCATGAGGCTTCTACACTCACATGTGTGGCATTTTTAGAGGACGTTTTCATGATTTTGCATTGTATCTTTGTTTTAGAGGCATCTTTGGGGGTCGACCAAGACCTAACCAACTAGGAGTGTTATAAATATATCATGTAAGGAGATTCATGAGTGAGAAATATATCGTTGCAACGTTAATAATAAAGCCCATTTTATTTTCATCTCCACCAATGTCATCCATGAAAGTATGCACCCTGTTTTCCTACATACCCATGAGCTTTGTTCTTCAATTTGTTTCTAAAAAAATCGTGGCTAAGAGATCATTTCTTACATGAATTTCTCCTTTTGATCAATAATTTCGTCTTGTTTGTTTTTATAATCAATAATTTCATAATGGTTCAAAGTGTTCAAGCAGTGAATGGTTTTGTTCAAGATTTGAATATTTCTACTCAATCCCTAAGATCTTCAATACCTATCCATCCATGTGTGATTAAAGTCTAAAATTAATGCATCTCTCTCAAAGAGTTGTGGCTGCAATGTTTGTACAATGTCAAATAATTCTTCTTTAACTCGAAGTTCTATAAATTGATCAGCTAGTCTTTGATATTGCAAACAAGGCGTCATTATCCTTGGCATACTTTTTGCCAAGGGTATAGGTGTCTCACATGGTGTAGAGATTTTCCCAAGATAGGTTCAGACAATGCATGCGAGAGAGAGCAAAACATGGGAGGGCCAAAAGGCCTATGAAAAACTCTAATTTGTCCACCAATGATGACTCAGAATCAACTTCCTAAAATCCGTGAATCATCTACAAAGAATGTCTCAAAATATCCTTGTAAGACGCTCTAATTCCTCTGCGATAAAGGGGGTTCAAAATCTACTTCTAAAAATTTGTAGGTAGAAACTAGCTCAAAGTCTCCCCATTGTTGAAGGCGTTTTTTCTACAGGAAGGCTAACATGTAGATGCAAGGAGGGTCACGTTGAGATGCAAACACCTACCACTTTTGAAGATGTAGGATCTTGCAACAGTCTAAAAAGGATTGTAGGGAGATCTAAGTGAGTGCAGGAACATGTGGGGATCTAAGGAGGGTCGTGCAAGGATCTACAAGGTTGCACAGGGGTTGCAAGGGTCTACAGGGTTGCACAAGGGTCGAGGGAAGGTCATACAAGGCCCTAGACAGTTGTGCAGGCATTAGAAATGGGTTTTCAACTCCTCAAAATCCTCTTTTTATCTATACATGGAACATCCAACAGAACTACCACAATTATCAAGTAAACATTTTATTTACGCAAGCCCTTCACTAACCTAACTATGACCTTGACGTAGTCCCCTGTTCTGGTCTCGAATTTTCACTTCAAGAGAAAGCCAAGCTCATGTGGATTTTTAAACTTCAGCTCAGAAGAATATGGCAGAGGTTAGAATACACGTGTCATCTTCTTCAAGATCAGCATAGCAACATATGTGCAGTGACTATAATCTATCTAAAAGCTTAAAGAACAAATACTTTAGGATGGGTAATTTTACAAAATACAAGACAAAGCATCTCGTAGAGAATTATTCCATAAAACATCTAGGAGTAACTCATACCTACGTCTCTCATAGGAAGTAATGAAAATGGCATTAGGAGCACTCTGCAGAAGAAAGCTCACAGTTGCAAGGAGATCATCAAAGTCTTCAACAAGCACATCAAGAAAATCAAACATTAGTTTATTTTGGGGATAGAAAAAAGGGAACATTAATTCCATAATAAAGACAAGGATATCAAAAACGTGAAATACTAGAAACGATTTACCTCTACTTTCATAGAGGACGTCGGCACCCAAAACTATTTGAGGTTGCAAATCAAAAGACGTTGAATCCCATTCCCCCCATGTTAGACCCATAATCTGAATCAATAAGACAAAGAAATTCCTTACAAGCTTAACCATCCAAAGGACTGAACAAATGCATACCACGTACCATGTTGTAACATAACCAAGCAACGATATTGAAAGTAAAGAATGGAAACTGTGTGCAGTGCATTACCTTGCAATCAACCCCATTGAGGTCGCATGTTCTCTTCATGTTTTCCAATACCTAGATACACAATACCATAGTTAGACCTACTAACAAAGTCATCAAGGTTTTGGAAACATTGTATTGCTCTAAAACCTTCAAATCTCTGAGACAATTCAGATGGAAATCATAGGCAGTTACAAATGATAACTCGTCTCAAAACCATAGACAAATACAAAATATATGCCACCCTCAAAATTGCTTCAGTCTAAAAGGCCCAAATGAGAGAACCTACATCCTTGTATTTCTTTTAAGGAGAAACAGTAAATAGAACAGTGTAGAACAAGAGTAATGATATAACTGATGACAATGAAGTGCCTCTGTTTAAAGCCATGGTTACCGAACAATTATTACCTAGAGATCCAAGGTAATAATTTAATAATTCACTCTGGAAGCATACCAACAGTGAAAGGCAGGGAAGTAAAAATACGCTGCATACAATTTGTTAAAAAAACAAATACACAAAAAATAGAATATATGAAATATTATTCAAAGGATTCATTTGATAGAATGTGGGGAATCCCCTTTAATATTCATTTAGCAATACCATGTTTTAAAAAATACACAAAATAAATGAGACGTAGAATATATGAAATATTATTAGGAGTTAATTGATACGATCTGGGAGATCCCCATTTATGTTCATTTATGAGGTTACTTATAATACCTACCTCATCCAATTAATATTTATTATTAACTAATGACAATGAATGATTCTTTAATAAACTCACTTACTCTTAATGTGACTTTATTTCATTGAACTAAAGTATTGGACTCTTAATAATCCAACACAATTTTCAAACTACCCATGATGACCATATCATTCGTTCCCGTTTGATTTGACTACAGCACTGTTTCCATGATGTTCAAATCACTTCCGCGATGATAGAGCATAATTCAATAGTTCGACGCTTCACACCAAGAAAAGATAAGCCATGAATGATCTTTAGAGCACCAGGTATACATGGACATTTTGACTGGTGAAGGTTTCAAAGCCCTTAGAGATGATGACGAGATAAAAGTGTCTTCTACACAAGCCACTTAAATTTTAATAAGTGGATGATGTTCCAAGCATGAGATGAACATAAAATTTCCTTTTAGCCAAATAATTTTTAATAACTCTTACAGACTTCATAAAATAAATAGAAAACAGATTCGCGGATCATATAAGACATATAAGTGCTGAAATATTTAATGACTATTTCGAGTTTTCATGTAAGAGGTTGCACACGCGTAATGCAAGCGGGTGTTATCACATGTAATACGTGAGATATATAATGAAGATATGATCTTATCAAAAGTAGATATTGAAGATTTTCAGAGTTAATGAGGTAGATGTAAAAGATGACAGGTTGGTGCAAGAACTGCTATATATATTTGTGGCCTTTGGCACAGTAAAAAGAA
The DNA here is from genome assembly GCA_000966675.3 of Picea glauca. NCBI lineage: Eukaryota > Viridiplantae > Streptophyta > Pinopsida > Pinales > Pinaceae > Picea > Picea glauca. The sequence goes on from JZKD02S1661753.1 coordinate 11,358, forward strand.
TGCCTCACTTCATTTCAATGATTATGACTTTCATTTCCTTCTTCTGTCATATTTCTGTGATGTTCACTGCTCTGATTTGCTAACATGGTATCAGGGCCATGTTCTAAGTGAAGAAAGGAATCTTGTGAAAAAACAAAAATCATGTAAAGTATGGAATTGAAGCTTTCCGACAAGTATGTGAGCCTTGTGTGAAGAAAAAATCAGCTGAAGAAAAGAAACTGATTGGCGCCAGTGAAAACTCAGCAATTAATGCCAGAGAAAGCGCAATTCTACATCGGAGCAACCACAATCATGGAAGGTTAAAGCAGAGAAACCAGAACACAGAGCTGAACAGATGTACAAACCAGCAAACTAGAGCTTGAGAAATCACTGTGAAAAAGATACTACAATGCAGAGAAATCGGTGCCCAATGCAGTCACTTGTCCTCTTTCATGAAAATTTAAAATTATTCTTTACCAAGGCTTTTAAAGTTTTATCAGATTGCATTGTGATTTGGAGTCCACCCCTAACTTGTTTAGTCCTTGGGTTACTGTTTGTCTCCACATGACCAGGTGCTTCAAGCCAAAAAGGAGGCTAAAGAATATGATATTTAGCTCTATTTTTTGTACTAGAAAAAAATTGAACACATGGCAGGAACCAGGGGCACAACCAAGCATAATTTTTTTCCGATTCACAGAAATTTGAAGGAAAAAATTTTGCAATCTGTAAATTTAGAATGAAAAATGTAGTGACAATAAATAACTTATGGCATATAGTAACGGCCAGAAGTAGGGGCAGACAGACAAGTTAAATTTGACACTAGGAACCAAGAAGCCCTAGCAATTATTAGCATGTCAGTTACATCTGAGGTACTATCTCACATTATTGATTTGAAATCGTCAATTAAGGCATGGAGCACTCTATATTCCATGTATGAAACGTCCAAGAAGACAACAGTAGTGTATTTCAGAAATCAGTTATATAGTCTAGAATGATTGAGGACGAGTCAGTTAATGAGCATATTCCAAAGATAAAGAGACTAAACAGTCTAAAAGAACAATTATATGCAGTTGGTTCTAAGATTGACAAGAAAGAGCTGGTCTCAATTACTTTGAACAGTCTTCCAAACTCATTCAAATTATTCATCACAAGTCTGAGTTTATCATCAAAAATCAAAAGCACATGATCTAAGATTTGATGAATGAAGTGCACTATTGTTACAATAAGATCGGAGAAAAAAAATGTTTGATGAAGGACTGTATGAGCAAGCATTTGCATCAAGATGAAAGGCGAAGAGAAGCAGCCATACTATCAAAAAAATGACAGAGGGAAGAAGCAATCACATGACAAACAGCAAGACAAGTAGAAGAATAGTCCCACTCCAACATTTTTTTTAAAATATGGAATGTTTCTACTGTAAAAAAGAAGTCGGTTCCAGAATGTTGAATGTTAATGGCTCTCCCACTGATTTCTTTAAGACCACCAAATGGTTGGGGCAGGAATGCTCCCTCTCACCCTTCTTGTTTATAGATTGGCCGAAGCTTTAGGGAGAGCCATAACAGAAGCAAGAGAACCAGGGTTGATTAAGGATTTTCAGTAACCTTGAAGTATCCTTCAGCTACCTTTAGTTCGTGGACGACAAACTGCAAGCAGGCTCAGCAAGTGTGAGAGGAGCAAGAAGACTTCTCAAGATTATTTCACTCTGAAGAAGCATTGGAACAGGAGTTGAATAAGGACAAATCGAAAGTCTTTTTTAAATATTCCTCCAGGAGTTGACTAAGATCAAAAGGATGCTAGGTTTCCAGAGGGCAGAACTACCTACTAAATATCTGGGATTCCCTTTTTCAGAAGGAAGTTATAAAGCAAAGGATTGGGCACAGATAATAGGGAAACTCAACAGGAACGGTCTTGTTGATTTGATCAATCATTTCACCAATTCCTTTCTTCCATAGCTCCATCCTTATGGCTCTATCTTTGGCTCGAGAAGATGTGGAGAGAACTCTAAAGAATCAATTATGGCAGGGAACCAAAGGAGGAAAAAGAACGGTATCTCTTAGCTTATAAAAAGGAAGCAAGGCCAAAATGGGTAGGAGGAGCAGGCATAAGAAGACTGGATCTGGTCAATGTGGCTATACGGGCTCAACAGTACAGGAGGATGTTGAATAATCTGGAAAGTTTGAGTAGAATCCTAAGAAAAAAGTACACCAGTAATGCCCCAATTGAAACCTTGATAAAACAGATGGAAATGCCAAGAGGCTCGAGTATTGTGAACAAGATAGCCAATATATAGATCTCATAGATAATTATCTCTTGTAGGAAGTCCATGATGACTCTGAAGCTTAGGGACACCTTGGGGTGAGAAAGAGTATGGGAAAACCTTATATCTATTAACAGGGGAAACCAAAAATGTTATGGACTGCCATGAATGAAAAGCATTCATTGCTTTCTCCCTTTAGCATTAAGAATTAGCCCCCAGAGACAGGTTGTGTAAAATGGAGACAAGTATCCACCAGTGTTCCTTTTGTCAAAAGGAAACGGTTTTGCATTTATTTTGGTTTTGCGGCTTGCCCCATAGCCAAGTCATCCTCAGCATGGATTACTACCTTAACCAAGCCCCT
>JZKD02S1661753.1:73334-90125 GCA_000966675.3 Picea glauca
AATCAACTCCTAGAAATTAACTTTTAACTTCACATAGTAACTAGGGTCTACCCCCCTTGGCTTCCCTAGGAGTAAGCCTAGACGGAAGAGGTTCAAATCAAGGTGACAACGGGCTTGAACCTAGGCATTGTGCCTCCAAGGACACACTAAGTGGGTTGGACTTAGCGCACGTTTGCAAGTGTGAAAAAAGGACGACAACATTTTTGGCGCCGTTGCTGGCTTTATTGAGCAACTAGCAATCCATCCAAAGATTCTTTCTCTTGGCCTTTATGGTTAGGAGTGATGGGCCTCCTCGATCTAGGGATCCCCTTAGGATCCCTCTAGAATACACAGTTGGGTCCCCTTAGCCCTGGGTACTCTCCAAATGATCTCCTTAGACAATGTATTGTCTGCTTCACAGTAATTGAGGACTTGGATGTGGAGACTTCTTCCCCTTCTTCCCCCTATTTGGGCCTCAAATTCTAGTTCTAGCTCCTCTTGACATGTTCTAAATGAATTTCCGATCATACAATCATGTCTTTGTTACATTTCTATCTCTTTCTTTATCTGAGCTAGTCTTTTAGCTATGTTCTTAGAACTTTTATTATTGTTGTTAGCATAGGTATTGGAGCTGCGTTTGCACTCACAATTTTTGTGTTACATTGGGTGTACTATTATAGTCCCATTGACCCATTTTTGTGGTCATTCATTGAACATTAATAAAAAATATCTTTTCGTATCTTATATCTTTGGCCTTGGATGTTAGGAGAGATTCTATTGATAACATTTCACTGCCCCCCAATGCTATCCAACTTGCTCCACTTAGTCACAAACATTCTTTAGATGACACTATTAAACTTTGCATTGTACATTCATGGTGATTCATAATGACGGAGACAATTCTTCTTCCACCTCTATTCCTACTTCTGGTTTAGAGTATTGGTTTTATTCTTTTCTCCTCCTTTTGCATATTGGTGTATTTATTTGTAGTTATTGTTAGGTTTTTTGCTATGTGTTTATCCCTAAGTTTCCATGGTAAGTGTATTGATACAACACATTTAACATCGAGCAATGATTAGATAAACAAGGATTTGGGCAACTTTTTCATTGATATAAATTTCAAAAAACAATAACAATAGTTATGATTTTTAATTTTTAAACTAAGTACATACAAAAATTGCCCGATGGCATTTCAAAATTTTAAAAAGCAAGTAAAACATAGTGTTAGGGTTCAAGGCTCCATGTCTTCTACATCTATTGCATCATCATTATCAAGTAGGCTCAAGTCCTCCGTTAGTAGGCTTTCTAAGAAAACATTGATCTTGAGCATTGAATCATTTGCATCATCTAGAATTGTAGTTGGAGACAACTCAACACCACCATTTGTTTGTGGTACCTTGTCCACATGCATAACATCATTTGTGTATCTGTCTTATTTCTTTCAAGGACCCTCTTAGTACGTTGGGTCTTTCCGAGCCACGAGACAAAGTGTGCTATGGATGTAGACTAGGATTTTTTCTTTCTTCGATCCCAACAAGTTTCTCTTCATTGAATGGATGAAAGTATAAGTTCTCCAACTCCTCTTAGAAGAAGAGGAATTGGTTACCAATGAAAGTGACAATGTGGCAAATGTCTGCAGTTTAGAGCATGAGCATCATGAAGCCACCACCAATCATTTGGATCGTTGTTCTTATGCCTATCTTTTATGGTGTCATGTGATTCGAACTCACATCGCCCTTGAAAGAATTTGGCAAACTGATTACAAATGTCATATACCTCCTTTGTAGATCCGTATATCTTCTTAATTGCTGTCATGAAACCTTTGCTCACCTCTCTATATTGGGAAAGGGGACTTGTTATCACAAAATCTAGCACTTGTGCAAAGCCTACACAAGATGCTAAACCAGTGTAACATATGGAAGTAATTGCCATTGTCACCTAGGCAAGTACTTCCCTCGTTTTAGTGATGGATAGAGATGCAACACATGGGAGACTTCTCCAATAACCTCAAGGGATCCTATAGCAAACTAGAGGCAAGTCTACGCCCCCCTATATTGGTTGCTTGATTAGCTAGGGTTGAGTTAAGGGCAAAGTAAGTTAGGTAAGGTAAATTGATATTGTGTGTATGAGGGATGTTAGTGAAACAACCAATGATGTCATCTAAGCTAGGAAAAGGAATTAAATGCCCCGAAACACTAGCTATCAAAAGAAAAATGAAAGCTGAAATAGATTCGTAAGGAAAAGCTAGATATTTAAGCATATGACAAGTTTATAACAGCAGCAATGTACCAGCTCTAAAATCAGCAAGAAAGAGAATGAAGATATGCCAAATAGCAATGGAAATACTTGTAAACCACTCACCAATGACTGTATGAAGTAGAGAGCATGAAACTATGTTAGTTGAGTGCAATATAACAAGCCCTAGTGGCTGAAAATGCAGAAATTGCAACAATGACTATGCTAGGTGATGAATCTAGGTTAAGATGCACAACGTTAAGCTAGAGAATGATAATAAATGAAGATGCAAATGCAAAGGTCTTAAACTAACACCAAGTGTTGAGAGAGAGAGAGAGAGTTTTTAACTAAAGCTTTATCACTTACAATAGAGAGACTAGTGCCGTCTTCAATCCTTGGGAAAATGGAGTCAATGCAACAACCTTCTATGGAGGCTAGGAGCATGAGAAGATATGAAGATCAAAGGCGTCTAGCAGGAAAGTCAAATGGAGGGAGGTTAAACCCTAAGATTTATACAATCATAAACCCTATATTTCAACCAATAAGAGCAAGGTTAGGGGGATATACAATCATAATCCCTAACTTGACCTTATATGCTTCAACAGATTATGATGGACAAGTAAGGGAAGGGGATAAACAATCTTAATCCTTAGGGTTTCTAACAAAATCATTCAAAGATACAAGATAACATGCAACTACTAACCATCTAATAGAGCATACACCAAATATACCATGAACAAACACTTAAACTTGGAATAGAACACTTACTATGCCAAATCGCTATGCATGAGGAAACCCTAGTTTCATGAGCATCCACTAAAACAAGAAAAAGCATCTACAAGACCATCCTCCAAAAGGTGCGCACAAATACTCCATAGTAGAAAAGAAGAGAAGAGAGCTATAAAAGTGATTCTCCACAAGTGTGAGTTATGATTTACAAATGAGGTAGTGCTAGCCTTTAAATATGAGGAAACCTTAGTGCTATAAACCCTCAAAAGACCCTAAAACATAAAATGTCCATGATACAAGGTGGATAGGTCATGGCCAACCCCCAAAATAGCCTCAAACATAAACAAAACATGCTAATACACTAAAATGTCCCTTCCAAAGTGACACGTGTGAGTGTAGGATGCCATAGAAGGGTGATGTCATGCTCTAGAAGGGTGCAAGGGCCTCCAAAGGCCACATATCATCATCAAAAGGTGCAAAGCATGGTGAAAGATCACACCTCCTCATCAAAGGACCCCAACTTATCATCAAAATGGATTCCCTAGTGGTATGGTCAACCCCACCATCACAAACCATCATAGCGCATGACTTCATCATCAATATGCTCAACGTCCAAGGTGGAAAAGGACAACATACAAGGTGAAGGATGTTTGAATTTTAGAAGTTACAGTTATCTTCTTTAACATTCATTAACAATTGCATGTAATACGATCTCTGAAAGATAAACAATCACAAAACACAAGATATATCCTGGGAAACCCTTGCGGGGGAGAAAACTCAACAACCAATTCTTTATTATAGATTCCTTCAACCAATACAGTGTCACGTTACAACTCTCCACAAATAGACCAAGACCAAGATACCAAAGACCAAGAAACCAAGACCTCCTACACTAGACCTCCTTTGCTGTGCTCCAAATACACAAGAGAAGGTGAGTTGTGTGTGTGTACAAATGAGAGGAACTCGACCTCTATTTATACACATAACTTGACTCCCGAAAAGACGCAATCCTAAGAGGGGTCGTTTTGACTTTTACAATAAGGATAACAATAAAATAATAATTTCTTTGGAGCCGATTTATACAATAAGATTATAATAACCTTCTCAAGGTTTGACCAATACAAATAGAAAAGAATATCTTCTGTGGTTACATAAAAAATATCAACACTCCCTCTTAACTAGGAAGTTATTCTTTGTTGCCACACGAGATCATGACCATTGACTGTTGAACATATGAATCTAGACATCATCGAATATCCATAGTACAACATGAATTCACAGCCAATGCATCCAAGGCCTGTGGGTAGCTCTCAAATAGCTTCAACATGTTACCATGACATCCACTATCTCGCAATGCATCTGTACGTCATCATGTGCACTGTTGTGACTTCACAACCAATGCATCCAAGGCTTGTGGGTAGCTCTCAAATAGCTACAACATGTCCCCAAGACATCCACTACCCTGTAATGCATCTGTACGTCGTCACTCCCTCTGAAGAGGGACCACGCCAAGCTTGTCCCTGAAGTGCTCGAACTTCGTCCTCGACAGTGGCTTGGTCAACACGTTCGCAACCTGCTCCTCGGTAGTCACGTACTGGAGCCTCACTCCTCCCCTTTGCACCATATCCCTGATATAGTGATATTTGATCTCAATATGCTTCGACCTGTCATGGAACACCAGATTCTATGACAACTTCATGCAACTCTGGTTGTCACACCAAATGCAGGTCGTCTCCAGTTTGAGACCAAATAACCCAGACAACAACTTCCGAAGCCACACTGCTTCTCTGCATGCTGCACATTTTTCCACATATTCAGCTTCAGCCATACTGAGTGCTAAACATGATTGCTTCCTGCTGCTCCAAGAAACCATACTGGAGCCTAGATTGAAGCAATATGCTGAAGTACTCCTCCGTTCAGGAATACTGTCGGCCCAATCTGAATCTGAATATCCATATAACTTGAATTCATGGTCTGTCACATACCTGAGACCATAATCCAATGTACCCTTAAGGTAACTCATCACATGTTTTGCTGCGGCCAAATGAACCTGCCTGGGCTGCTCCATATATTGACTCAGGGTGTTCACAACAAAACATATCTGGTCTTGTGTTCGTCAAGTACACCAATGAACCCACCATTTGCTTGTATAAAGTAACATCCACATCTCTGAAGTCGTATCCAACAAGTAATGCATCATCCCGAGATCTTTCATCTCAAACTCAGCGGTTAGTTTTCTCTTACACTTTGAGATGAGCTTTTCCACACCTGTTAGAAACAAGTTAGAAATAGGTCATCCAGATACAACAATAGTATTACCGGACCATCATCCACAACCTTAAAGTAAAGGTTAGGATTTGCACTGCTCTTTGTAAATCCTAAGCTCGTCAGAAAATTGTCGATCCTTCCATACCATGCTCTGGGTGCCTGCTTTAATCCATATAAAGCCTTCTTCAATCTGCACACATGCATCTCCCTGTCATGTACCTCGAACCCTTGTGGCTGCTCCACATATACTTCCTCTTTTATTTCACCATTCAAGAAGGTTGTCTTCACATCCATCTGATGCAGCTTCCATTTCATTACTGCGGTTAACGAAAGTATAGTCCTGATCAAGGTATATCTCGCCACGGGAGAAAATGTCTCCTCATAGTCAATGCCATCCTTCTGAGAGAATCCTCGAGCCACAAATCTAGCCTTATACTTTTCAATACTGCCATCAATTGCATGTTTCGTCTTGCAGATCCATTTTGAACTTATTACTGATTTCTCCTTTGGTCTGGGGACCACATCCCAGACATCATTCTTTACTATGGATTGATATTCCTCCCTCATGGCATCCTTCCATACTCTCTTTTCTGCAGCCTCTTCATAACTGGACAGTTCTGCATCCATGATATCACACAAACATGCCACATAGCTAGAATACGGTTTCGGCTTCTTACTTTCCCTGAGATATTTTTCTGAGGCACCATATCTTTTTGCATCTCTGATGAGCTCTTGTGCCCAAGCTAGCCTTCTCTTGCGAGAAGGCATCTCTGCTGCCCTCTGAGGTTCTGCCATGCATTATCCTCATGAATGACTTCCTCTGGTTCAACTGCTTCTGCCTCTGGAACTCTAGTAACTTCATTCTCCTCCTCATGAACCTCTTTTGCACAGTCCTGTTTTGATTTGCTGGAAGCTGCACTCTCATTGAAGGTGACATCTCGGCTAATCTCAATTTTCCGTTGACTGGGAATATATATCCTATATGCCTTCGATGTGTCACTGTAACCAACAAATATGCCATTCTTTCTGGATGGATCCAATTTTGTTCTCTTTTCCTTGGGGAAATGCACAAATACAGGGCAGCCAAATATCCTTAGATGGTTGACTTCTGGTTTCTCTTCTGAAAACATCTCGTCTTGTGAGAAGGCATCTCTGCTGGCCTCTGAGGTTTTGCCATGCATTATCCTCATGAATGAATTCCTCTGGTTCAACTGCTTCTGCCTATGGAACTCTAGTAACTTCATTCTCCTCCTCATGAACCTCTTTTTCATAGTCTTGTTTTGATTTGCTGAAAGTTGCACTCTCATCGAAGGTGACATCTCGACTAATCTCAACTTTTCGGTGACCGGGAATATATATCCTGTATGCCTTCAATGTGTGATTGTAACCAACAAATATGCCATTCTTTCTGGATGGATCCAATTTTGTCCAATTTTCCTTGGGGACATGCACAAATACGGGGCATCCAAATATCCTTAGATGGCTGACTTCTGGTTTCTCTCTTGAAAACATCTCCTCTGGTGTCTTGTTTTCAAGTGCTTTGTGGGGACTTCTATTCTGCACGTACACTGCAGTCTTTGTTGCTTCTGCCCACATATGCATAGTTAGATCTTGATAATGTATCATAGCCTTCACTGCTTCCATGATCGTCCGATTCTTCCTTTTTTCTACTCCGTTCTGCCAAGGATTATAGGGAGTAGAAAGCTCCCTCTTAATCCCAACTTCCTTGCAATATTTTTTGAATTTGTCTGAAGTGAATTCTCCTACATTATCTGATTGCAAGGTCTTTGTCTTCCGCTCTGTGAGATTTTCTACCAGTTCCTTAAATGCTTTGAATTTGCCAAACACTTCATTCTTTGCCTTAAACAAATAGATCCAAGTTTTATGTGAGTAATCATCAATAAAAGACACATAATATACATACCTGTTTAGTGAAGACCATTAGAAGTCTGCTGAATGTTGAATGTGATATGAAATTCTACTTTCTCCATATAAAGTCCAATGATGTTGAAACCACTCTCAAACATCTTGAAACAATTAATGGTAATGTTATAAATTTAAGTAAAAGGATAAAAAGGAAAGACAAAGGAAATGTCAACTTTTACTTAAATTCTTAAACATTACCATTAGTTGCCACCATTTTTGGTCAAACTGTGTGAGGCAAAACTTACTTTTGCAAAATGAGGGTTAAAAGACCAAGAGTATGGTTAATAAGGTGATATTGATGCAGACATGGCGATAATTTCCAATTTATCGCGATAATTACACAATTTATCGCAATAATTTGAATTTATTGTGATAAATTCAAACTATCAAAATTATCGCGATTATTTCAGGTGATATTATCGCTGAGGTTGGTTTTGGCGATATTATCCCTATAGTTTCGATAATATCGCAATAAGTGTAACACTGGTAGTAGGTGTCAAATTTCATATAATCTGGTTTAAGCAACTTCTCTTTGGCAAACTTCTGGTGGATGGCTTAATACAAGTCTGAATTTTGTGCCCATTGTCGATGAGCTTGGCAACCCAATCAAGTCTACCAGTCTTTCAGTGCATTATTCATAGAATGCACTGCACATGGTGTCCAAAAAATATTCTTGTAGTGTTTTTGGACCATTTACCCTGCTACAAACCAGGGCTACATCTGGGATAACCTGGACAATATTTGATAGCCTTACCTCGATTGTCTCACATAATTGGTCCTTGAAGAACAACATGTTCTTCTGTTGCCGAGAACAATCGATTTTCCTTAAGAAATAGTGAATTGATGTTTTGGGACTTGTGCTGGTAGTAGCCCAATCACAGGCCTGATAGCAAAAAATTAAAAAAGGGAAAAAGAAATTAAAAAAAAGGAACATGAAGGCCCCAAAACTCTTATACTTTCTTTATAAATACATCCTCACCTTTTTTTCCTCATTCACTCAATTGAGATTTGGAAACATTTGGAAATGAAGATTTCATCACCCGGCTTATAAGGACAATCATATTTGTATTTGCAGATTTCTTTTTTATTGCTTAAGACAACGTCCCATGGCTTCAAGAAAGGAGAACCCTACATGGAATCATTACATGGCTATATTCACAGGGAAAGACACATGCATCTATTGTGGAAAGATAATAATTGGGGGATACAAAGTCTGAAATGCCACTTAGGACATATTTCTGGGAATGTTACAGGATTCCCAATGGTGCCAACTGATTTAGAACAATAAATGGAAGTATTTGTTGAAGCCATTCAACAAGAGAAAGTAAACTTCAAATTCCCAGACTCAGCTGAATTGGTGTAATGAGTCAGACTTTAAATTAAATGCTTCAAAACCATTTTGACCCAGTGTTGTCCCCAAGGATCTCAATAGTTACTCATGAGGTTGGAATTTCATGATTTTAATCCTTTGGAGGCTATTTAAAGGTTTCTTGTTTATTTATTTTGTCTCAGAACTTTAATTTTATACATCTCAAAACTTATAGTTTATGTATCTCAATGTAATTTTTCCTATTAACACTCTTACATGCAATATAAATCAACAAACTTGCATATTTAGTGTCTAATTGTTTGTATTTACATTGATGTACAGGAGTATAACATTTTGAATATTTTCTGTATTTTTTATTTGGCCAAATCATTCACTGAGTTGAAGGCTGAATTTGAGTTCACTTGTAATTTTTGTCTTCACTGAGTCTGAGTCTGATAACTTTGATTAAATGCTAGTCATGTGCAGAAGCAAGTTCCTTGCAGAACTTACCTTTAACCTTGTACCTTTAAAATACTTAAGGGACAGTAAGCGAGATGGTCAAATTGATGTTAGTTGACATTTGATTGTTTGATTTGCAGTGGCCACCGATTGCTTGAATATTTGATGACAAAATGGAACTTGAAATGTGTGAAGCTTTTGGATGCATATGAGTTCATCCCTTCATGTAAGGCGTCTATGATCTCTACCTCTATTGAATTAGCAGAAATCAAGATAAAATGCTAAGTTACCAGTAAAGCTCTTATAATGACAAGCAGCCTGGTTGAAATCTATTTTTTTAGTTTTGTTGGTATCCAGTGAAATTGCATGGGTTCGATGTACTATTAAATAGTCACAAAGGTTTTTATTTTATGATGTGGACGTTAATGCATCATTATTTTTGAGTTGTTTTAGACAGTCAAAGTATCACAAAAGAATTTAGTTTGCAATGCAGGGCCTTATGGCTATATGCTATTGTTACTTAAGTTATATTCAACTGTTGATTAGTTATGGTGAGACTATTGATTGATTTTAGTTGAGCATGCAGATAAAATATCCAAGAGCATTTTCTATAGGATGAGATTATAACATAGGACAGCAGATTCATTGGAGATTAAGACCATCCTAAGTGGGCCTTGTTATCTCCATTTTGTTGATAACTAAGGAGATTATGTCTCGAGGCCCTTAGGTTGCAGATATGGAGTGCCGAGAGAACACATGACCAGCAGTATCCTTTGCACACTAGAGACCCGCATCGCCACCACAGTGACTCAACACTTGGTCATCATCCACACCAGCTTGCCACCATAGGTCACTTGGGTCTTGCTCCATGCGGTACAAGTCAGGTATGATGGTGGGTATCATTTTAATATTTGAGGCATTCTAGCTTGTATATCAGAGGTTATTTTTGATTATGACTCATGAGACATCTGCTTTGGAAACTATGCCTTTTACCTTGTTTAAATGCTAGTGGTTGGAAAAGTGTCNTACTCTCTTTTCTGCAGCCTCTTCATAACTGGACAGTTCTGCATCCATGATATCACACAAACATGCCACATAGCTAGAATACGGTTTCGGCTTCTTACTTTCCCTGAGATATTTTTCTGAGGCACCATATCTTTTTGCATCTCTGATGAGCTCTTGTGCCCAAGCTAGCCTTCTCTTGCGAGAAGGCATCTCTGCTGCCCTCTGAGGTTCTGCCATGCATTATCCTCATGAATGACTTCCTCTGGTTCAACTGCTTCTGCCTCTGGAACTCTAGTAACTTCATTCTCCTCCTCATGAACCTCTTTTGCACAGTCCTGTTTTGATTTGCTGGAAGCTGCACTCTCATTGAAGGTGACATCTCGGCTAATCTCAATTTTCCGTTGACTGGGAATATATATCCTATATGCCTTCGATGTGTCACTGTAACCAACAAATATGCCATTCTTTCTGGATGGATCCAATTTTGTTCTCTTTTCCTTGGGGAAATGCACAAATACAGGGCAGCCAAATATCCTTAGATGGTTGACTTCTGGTTTCTCTTCTGAAAACATCTCGTCTTGTGAGAAGGCATCTCTGCTGGCCTCTGAGGTTTTGCCATGCATTATCCTCATGAATGAATTCCTCTGGTTCAACTGCTTCTGCCTATGGAACTCTAGTAACTTCATTCTCCTCCTCATGAACCTCTTTTTCATAGTCTTGTTTTGATTTGCTGAAAGTTGCACTCTCATCGAAGGTGACATCTCGACTAATCTCAACTTTTCGGTGACCGGGAATATATATCCTGTATGCCTTCAATGTGTGATTGTAACCAACAAATATGCCATTCTTTCTGGATGGATCCAATTTTGTCCAATTTTCCTTGGGGACATGCACAAATACGGGGCATCCAAATATCCTTAGATGGCTGACTTCTGGTTTCTCTCTTGAAAACATCTCCTCTGGTGTCTTGTTTTCAAGTGCTTTGTGGGGACTTCTATTCTGCACGTACACTGCAGTCTTTGTTGCTTCTGCCCACATATGCATAGTTAGATCTTGATAATGTATCATAGCCTTCACTGCTTCCATGATCGTCCGATTCTTCCTTTTTTCTACTCCGTTCTGCCAAGGATTATAGGGAGTAGAAAGCTCCCTCTTAATCCCAACTTCCTTGCAATATTTTTTGAATTTGTCTGAAGTGAATTCTCCTACATTATCTGATTGCAAGGTCTTTGTCTTCCGCTCTGTGAGATTTTCTACCAGTTCCTTAAATGCTTTGAATTTGCCAAACACTTCATTCTTTGCCTTAAACAAATAGATCCAAGTTTTATGTGAGTAATCATCAATAAAAGACACATAATATACATACCTGTTTAGTGAAGACCATTAGAAGTCTGCTGAATGTTGAATGTGATATGAAATTCTACTTTCTCCATATAAAGTCCAATGATGTTGAAACCACTCTCAAACATCTTGAAACAATTAATGGTAATGTTATAAATTTAAGTAAAAGGATAAAAAGGAAAGACAAAGGAAATGTCAACTTTTACTTAAATTCTTAAACATTACCATTAGTTGCCACCATTTTTGGTCAAACTGTGTGAGGCAAAACTTACTTTTGCAAAATGAGGGTTAAAAGACCAAGAGTATGGTTAATAAGGTGATATTGATGCAGACATGGCGATAATTTCCAATTTATCGCGATAACTACACAATTTATCGCAATAATTTGAATTTATTGTGATAAATTCAAATTATCAAAATTATCGCGATTATTTCAGGTGATATTATCGCTGAGGTTGGTTTTGGCGATATTATCCCTATAGTTTCGATAATATCGCAACAAGTGTAACACTGGTAGTAGGTGTCAAATTTCATATAATCTGGTTTAAGCAACTTATCTTTGGCAAACTTCTGGTGGATGGCTTAATACAAGTCTGAATTTTGTGCCCATTGTCGATGAGCTTGGCAACCCAATCAAGTCTACCATTGTCTTTCAGTGCATTATTCATAGAATGCACTGCACATGGTGTCCAAAAAATATTCTTGTAGTGTTTTTGGACCATTTACCCTGCTACAAACCAGGGCTACATCTGGGATAACCTGGACAATATTTGATAGCCTTACCTCGATTGTCTCACATAATTGGTCCTTGAAGAACAACATGTTCTTCTGTTGCCGAGAACAATCGATTTTCCTTAAGAAATAGTGAATTGATGTTTTGGGACTTGTGCTGGTAGTAGCCCAATCACAGGCCTGATAGCAAAAAATTAAAAAAGGGAAAAAGAAATTAAAAAAAAGGAACATGAAGGCCCCAAAACTCTTATACTTTCTTTATAAATACATCCTCACCTTTTTTTCCTCATTCACTCAATTGAGATTTGGAAACATTTGGAAATGAAGATTTCATCACCCGGCTTATAAGGACAATCATATTTGTATTTGCAGATTTCTTTTTTATTGCTTAAGACAACGTCCCATGGCTTCAAGAAAGGAGAACCCTACATGGAATCATTACATGGCTATATTCACAGGGAAAGACACATGCATCTATTGTGGAAAGATAATAATTGGGGGATACAAAGTCTGAAATGCCACTTAGGACATATTTCTGGGAATGTTACAGGATTCCCAATGGTGCCAACTGATTTAGAACAATAAATGGAAGTATTTGTTGAAGCCATTCAACAAGAGAAAGTAAACTTCAAATTCCCAGACTCAGCTGAATTGGTGTAATGAGTCAGACTTTAAATTAAATGCTTCAAAACCATTTTGACCCAGTGTTGTCCCCAAGGATCTCAATAGTTACTCATGAGGTTGGAATTTCATGATTTTAATCCTTTGGAGGCTATTTAAAGGTTTCTTGTTTATTTATTTTGTCTCAGAACTTTAATTTTATACATCTCAAAACTTATAGTTTATGTATCTCAATGTAATTTTTCCTATTAACACTCTTACATGCAATATAAATCAACAAACTTGCATATTTAGTGTCTAATTGTTTGTATTTACATTGATGTACAGGAGTATAACATTTTGAATATTTTCTGTATTTTTTATTTGGCCAAATCATTCACTGAGTTGAAGGCTGAATTTGAGTTCACTTGTAATTTTTGTCTTCACTGAGTCTGAGTCTGATAACTTTGATTAAATGCTAGTCATGTGCAGAAGCAAGTTCCTTGCAGAACTTACCTTTAACCTTGTACCTTTAAAATACTTAAGGGACAGTAAGCGAGATGGTCAAATTGATGTTAGTTGACATTTGATTGTTTGATTTGCAGTGGCCACCGATTGCTTGAATATTTGATGACAAAATGGAACTTGAAATGTGTGAAGCTTTTGGATGCATATGAGTTCATCCCTTCATGTAAGGCGTCTATGATCTCTACCTCTATTGAATTAGCAGAAATCAAGATAAAATGCTAAGTTACCAGTAAAGCTCTTATAATGACAAGCAGCCTGGTTGAAATCTATTTTTTTAGTTTTGTTGGTATCCAGTGAAATTGCATGGGTTCGATGTACTATTAAATAGTCACAAAGGTTTTTATTTTATGATGTGGACGTTAATGCATCATTATTTTTGAGTTGTTTTAGACAGTCAAAGTATCACAAAAGAATTTAGTTTGCAATGCAGGGCCTTATGGCTATATGCTATTGTTACTTAAGTTATATTCAACTGTTGATTAGTTATGGTGAGACTATTGATTGATTTTAGTTGAGCATGCAGATAAAATATCCAAGAGCATTTTCTATAGGATGAGATTATAACATAGGACAGCAGATTCATTGGAGATTAAGACCATCCTAAGTGGGCCTTGTTATCTCCATTTTGTTGATAACTAAGGAGATTATGTCTCGAGGCCCTTAGGTTGCAGATATGGAGTGCCGAGAGAACACATGACCAGCAGTATCCTTTGCACACTAGAGACCCGCATCGCCACCACAGTGACTCAACACTTGGTCATCATCCACACCAGCTTGCCACCATAGGTCACTTGGGTCTTGCTCCATGCGGTACAAGTCAGGTATGATGGTGGGTATCATTTTAATATTTGAGGCATTCTAGCTTGTATATCAGAGGTTATTTTTGATTATGACTCATGAGACATCTGCTTTGGAAACTATGCCTTTTACCTTGTTTAAATGCTAGTGGTTGGAAAAGTGTCGCTCAAGTAGATGGTCACCCTTAGGATGGGGTGTTTCTGGGAGCTTCCTTTGATGAGTCATCGTGCCACTCCCGACCATACTTACCACTTTCCATCATTATTTCCCCTCATGACATCATCTCTTGGGATTTTGGGGTAGACTAACCCTAGAAGGGACCATTCCTCATTTCATGGGAAGAAGGGGCTGAAAGCCTAGAGGGGAGTTAGCTGGCAAAAGATAGGGAGTATAAGGGCATACACCCCTACTTGTGTTTCCACCATTTTATTGCTAAGGGAATATTGCTTCATAAGGGTTTACTAAGAGGAGTATAATTACATACACACTCCTAGTTAAAACCCTAGCTAAGAGAAGCTTGCCTTGCGGTGTAAAAGGGTTTACACCACCAAGGAAGTAACCTATCTAGCTTCTTCATTTTCTCTGACTCCATTAACCCTTTCTTAAAGGCACTAGTCATTTACTTATTGCATGGGAGAAATAAATTGTTGCCTTGGTAAATGTACAAATTGCAAGTTTTGAAGTTGTCTCTTTTGGATAATGATCTTGATGTCTTGGGGATTCTTCCTTCCTTAGGGCATCCTCTTTCTCCCACAAATTCTTCTTACTGTAGTAAAACTAACCTACAGCCATTAGGGCTGCTTTAAACTCTAACCCTAACCATTAATATCTCACAAACTGACCCTAGATTAACCCTCTAACTTTGCTAGTTTAACCTACTAACCTAGGTGCATCTATTGGGATAGATTTTGACACTTTTTGAGGGTCAGATTTGCTGTTGTACTTCATTGAATGCTACAACCATAAGGCTGATATACTGCTGCAGAAATTTACTTTTATGACAACCATCTTTATTCAATCTTGAAGTGTTATTTTCGGTCCACATTGGTTACTAGTTTTATTGCTGACATTGCTAACTAATATAGACCTTTTACTTGATTTGGATGTAATATATTGCTGATTTACTAACTTGTTTGCTACTGTATTTTAGGGAAAACAATCTTAACTTGCTGATCCATTACTATACTTAGTTGGAAAAGTGTCTTTTCTTGTGTCTCGGGCAAGTACAGGTGCACCATAATCTATCTCTTTACTTGGTATCCATTTACCTCTCTTTACTTACCATTTTTAACCAATCTATTCTTCCATCACTTGACCTTCCCGGGGACTTCTCCTTACACCTCCCTTCATCCTTCTCATCCCCCCTAGGGTCTCCGGGATCACCTCCCATGAGTGACCTTAGTCACCCCCGAAGTGCGAGACCTACATCAAGGTGACATTGGGTGTAGTGTCCCATAGTTGTAGCACATGCTTTTGTGGTTGGGTCGGGCTTTGCCCAACCTACAACTTGGGCTATAACATGTTGGTGTTGTTGCCGGGGAGGATATTGAATCCTCTTCGTGCCCTAAAACAACACTTTTGGAAAATCTCTTTCCCAAAGCCTTCACCTCGAGCTTGTCGGGCGAATCACTTCCAAGAACTTACTCATTTTCCTTTGACAAAACTTCTTCAAAGTTTGTCTGGCGACTCCACCATTTCTCGAAACCACCTTTTCATTGCTCTCCCCTTTCATGCTTTGATAAGCCTTGCTCTCCCCCATAAACTCCTTTGAGGTGTTCTTCTAGTCGATGGGACTATGGCACCTTGGAATCAACCAAGACCCCACCATCCCTCGTGGAAGGAAATTTTGCAGATGGAAAGGGAAAAAGCTGCTAATGAAGCCGCTGAAGAGCTGATGAATCAAGTAAAATAGATGCTTGAAGAACATGCTTATGAAGAAAGCTTCCAAGAAGATCTCGATGAAGCTTATCATGTTGAAGATTTTGAGGAGGCATTTAATGAAGATGGAGTGCTTTCACTTAATGACCTAGATGAAGACATCCAAGTCACTATTCCTCCTACACATCAAGAAGAGAACACTATGAGTTATGACCCTTTCGAGGATCTTGATGGCAACCTGTTCCATGATCCTAGAAGTGAAGGAGCACTAGAAGAGCCCTCAGATACAATTGATCAACATATTGACACTTTCATACAGATTGGAAAATGTGGATGGGACATGAGCCTTTTCACCTTTGAGGAAGATCCCACTTACGATGTTGAGGGCAGCCCCCAAACAAAGGATTGGTCTCCATGCATATATGACTAAGATGTTTGGGATGATGATGGTGACATGATCACAGGTTTGCTCAATCCATTTTAGAATGACTTGTCACAACATCTTCAGGGTGATGCATATCCTTTTGGGGAAACATATTTTTTCTATGAGGATTTTCAGACATTTTTTCCCTTGATTTTGGAAGAGTACCAAGACATAGCCATCCCGTGGCAATCAGAGGTTCACTCTATGAAGAAGAAGTTTTTTCATCTTGGAGATTCTCACAAGGATTCACAGACAAAGAGACAACGCTTTTCTTCTTCTAGACCTGAGCCCATCCTATACCTCATTTCTTCCCCTTGGGTGAAGCATAGGGTCTTCTTGAGTTATCTTACATCTTCTTGGTCTTCAAGGATCAATGATTGTGTTGATGAGGATGAAGATGAGCCATCATCTACATATGCCGATCCACTCCAGAGATGGATAGATCAAGCTTTTGTCTATGCTTGCAGACAAGAGTTTCAGGACGATTGAGATTTTGGTTTTTCTTTTCAACAGGATTTCCTCCCTCCCACCCATCTCTAGGAGTTTTATTTCATGATTGATTATATGTTTATTTATGCTC
>JZKD02S1661753.1:90135-103260 GCA_000966675.3 Picea glauca
TTAGGGGAGTTGCGCTTAGTAGACGATCAGTTGCAAAGGACAAACAAGGTCAAGATTGGGCCCCTGCCTATGCCTTTTTAGTGGTGGATCATAAACATGCTCTTCATTTCGCTTCGAACCGATGGGATAAAGATGGCCTAAGAAGCACTGAATATTTCCACAACCCCTAGATTCAAGGCCATTGAGTGAGCCGACCCGAGAGAGAGCCCATGAGATGGGTGTGTTGTTCCTCTTTGAGACAGAGAAGGAACGTTGTGTGCCCCTGTGTAGGGAAGATGCCCATGAGCTGTGTGTGTCGTTCTCTCTGAGACAGAGATGGAATGCTATGTTCCTTTGAGAAGGGAAGATGCCCATGAGATGGGTGTATCGTTTGAGATGAAACAATGTGTACCCTTGTAAGGGGTGAAGGAGCCCATGTGATGGGTTTACTGTTCTCCTCTGTGTAGAGAGTTGAGATGATATGATACTCTAGATGATTCTCCTGTGAGACGCAGTGAGATAGAGAACTGTTGACTAGGACGTTCCTGTTGCTGAGCACAGGTGGACGTGATCCTAGTGGCTGAGCACTAGTGAGTTTGTATTATGATGATTCTCCTGTGAGACGCAGTGAGATAGAGACTTGGATGTCCTGGCTGAGCACAGGTGGACGTGCCGCTAGTGGCTGAGCACTATTGGGTGTATGAGATCCCTTGCTATATTGTCTAAGAGTCAGAGTTACCTGTAACCCTAATTGTGATGTAAAGGGTACAGGTCGACCCCACCATAAAGTGAAAGATAATTAATGTAAAGATAATTAATATAGTAATTATTAATTATATTATGAGTTATTGAGGTCGGCCTTGTTGTGCCAATAGACACCACTTTTGATGTGTCTAGTCTAATATAAATAAAGGTGATTTCCCCATTGAAGAAACACAACACAAGTGTGATTTTGGAAATTTCAGCAAGTACAAGTTCTAGGTCTGAAGAGCACACCTCTCTTGTGCGCTAGCCTTCTAGGTTTTGTGAGCACCCTTTTGTGTGCTAGGTTTATGGTGTGGGAGGTCTTTCTCTTGAAGAATATAAAAACTGATTGGTTGGGTTTTCTTCCCTTGTTGAGAAGGGTTTCCCATGATACTTCTTGTGTACTTGTGCATGGTATTTCTTCATGTGATCTTGGTTACTGCATCAAAATGTTTATGGTGTAACTACAATTGTCTATGGTTCAAGTAAAATGCTAAAATTGGAATAAACCTCATGCTTGAGCTTAGACTACTGAAAAATCAACAAATATGGGGTCTCATTACGAGCCAACCTATCACGTCCATGGGTATCTAATGATATGACATTACCATTTCTGGCCATCACACCAGGGTAATGGCTCTCAGTTTCATGGCTGAGGGAAAGGGGGTCTCATCATGAGCCAACCTTCTCATTTCCGTGAAAGTGCTTGTGGGTGACACTGCTGATATTTGGTCACCACGCCAGGGCAGTGGCCTCCAACTTGCCCTATGCTATATTGAAAGAAAATACAAAGAAAGAAAGATAAAAGGAAATTGATGGGCTTGGAAAAAATGCATTATGGACGAAGGTGCGACACACCCTCCACAAAGGCACCCATAAATGAGATATTATGGACCCTTGCATATCATGAACCCCATGCCCATTGAGTACTTCCCCCATCCATTCCACTTCATTCACATGACTCAAATAAGGTTGTTCCTAGACTTAGGGGGTTTGATCCATTGAAAAGAAGTACTATGCCAACCCTCCCATAACCAAACTTAGCAAAATGTCTCGTTTCTTAAGCACATGTTTGTATGATGTAGTCCTGGTCTACATGCATTAATGGCTCTTTTATTGACTTGATTCACTCATCATGATGTTGTGACTTGAGATCCTTGTAGGTCGTATCCATTTGTCTTGCAGGTACAGGTTGGTGGCCAGTTTTGGAAGAACAAGCCTAGCTTGGGCTTCCATGAGGGAAAGCAGCCCACATGATGGATGACATAGGCCCACATGCCAGACAACAAAGAGATGCTTTCGAAGGCATAGGAGACAACTGGATAGACATAGCCCACCCTTTGCATGCCAAACGACTTGCCTAGAAGGGGAAAAATGTCACTTCCTAGGGGCTTGACGTCACATTTGAGGGGCATATGGTGGTCCATGATGAATCAGAGCATGAGACATGACATTTTGAGGTGGAGAGGCTCTAGATGATTGCCACATGGCCTTTGGAGGCCCTACTTTGCAGCCCAACTCCAACAACTTGCTCAATTTTCCAAAACGTCCTCCTTCAAGGGTTGACGTCACCTTTGGTTTAGGGTTTTCTTTGTGCAAAAGTGAAATTAAAGAGAATTTTTAAATATTATCTTTGTAAAGGGGCAAGATTAGGGTTGTTGACCCCTAGTCGTGTGGTTTACCCTAATATTATGTGGACAAGCTATTTTGGAAACTTTTTGTATAAATAAAGATCATAAGATCTCATTTTATAAAACATAACTCTCCATTGTGAGAGGCTCTTGGACTGAAATTTTCACTCTCTTTGGCTAGTTCTCGCTCTTGTTCTTTTGTTTATGGCTATGTCTTGGTTATGGTCAATGGAGATGGTGCGCTAGCCTTGGAAGACTTTCTTCATTGCTTTTTTGGTGGTTAGTCTAGCTTTTATTGCCTTTTAATGCTTGAAGGGGCCATTTATTTCATTTTATTATCATTTGTACAAGTTAAAGGTTCTATTTGCCTGAGCCAAGTAGGGAGTATAAGGGCATGCACCCCTACCTTTGTTTCCACCATTTTATTGTTAAGGGAATATTGCTTCATAAGGGTTTACTAAGAGGAGTATAATTGCATACACCCTCCTAGTTAAAACCATAGCTAAGAGAAGCTTTCCTTTGGGAGTAAAAGGGTTTACACCCCCAAGGAAGTAGCCTATCTAGCTTCTTCATATTCTCTTGACTCCATTAACCCTTTCTTAAAGGCACTAGTCATTTACTTATTGCATGGGAGAAATAAATTGTTGCCTTGGTAAATGTACAGATTTCAAGTTTTGAAGTTGTTTCTTTTGGATAATGATCTTGATGTCTTGGGGATTCTTCCTTCCTTAGGGCATAGTCTTTCTCCCACAAATTCTTATTGCTGTAGTAAAACTAACCTACAACTATTAGGGCTGCTTTAAACTCTAACCCTAGCCGCTAATATCTCACAAACTAACCCTAGACTAACCGTCTAACTTTGCTAGTTTAATCTACTAACCTAGTTGCATCTATTGGGCTAGCTTTTGGCACTTTTTGTTGATTAGATTTGTTGTTGTACTTCATTGAATGCTACAGCCATAAAGCTGATATACTGCTGCAGAAATTTACTTTTATGACAACCATCTTTATTCAGTCTTGAAGTACTATTTTCGGTCCACATTGGTTACTAGTTTTATTGCTGACATTGCTAACTAATATAGACCTTTTACTTACTGATTTGGATGTAATATATTGCCGATTTACTAACTTGCATGCTACTGTATTTTAGGGACAACAAGCTTAACTTGCTGATCCATTACTATACTTGGTTGGAAAAGTGTCTTTTCTTGTGTCTCGGGCAGGTACAGGTGCAACGATAACTATCTCTTTACTCAGTATCCATTTGCCTCTCTTTACTTACCATTTTCAACCAATCTATTCTTCCATCACTTGACCTTCCCGGGGACTTCTCCTCACACCTCCCTTTATCCTTCTCATTCCCCCTAGGGTCTCCGAGATCGCCTCCCATGAGTGACCTTAGTCACCCACCAAGTGCGGGACCTACATCGAGGTGACATTGGGTGTATTGTCCCATAGTTGTAGCACATGCTTTTGTGGTTGGGTCGGGCTTTGCCCAACCTACAACTTGGGCTATAACATGCCTCTTAGGAGAATAGATTCAAGCCAAGATGGAGTAAAATTGCATTGCTTTCTTATTTTTGTTAATTGGTGTTCTTGTTTTTCAATGAGCATAATGTTGCATAATGATCTGTAAACATCGATTTGAACATAATACATCTTTAGTAATCTACTATTGCAGAACAAATTCGTCTATTTCAAATCCCAATTACCTTATCATAGCTACTTGAAAATTGGCATAATTTGTAACGTCTTTGTTATGAGACTTGATAATTAATATTACTTTATCGATAACACTTATGTATTGATACACCAGGTTTGATTCTTACAATATTAGGCGGTGATAATTAGTATTACTTTATCAATAACACTTATGCGTTGATACACCAAGTTTGATTCTTACAATATTAGGGGGTGAAGCAGGGTTGTCCTCCTTACCCACACTATTCGAAATATGTGTGTGTGTGTGTGTGTGTGTGTGTGAGTGAGTTAGAATTCTTTTTGTAGGAGCATATCTAGCCTAAGGATGGTTGCCTCCTTCACCATGTCTTGATCTCCATCCTATACTCTTCGCCAACAATGTGGTCCTCCTAGCCTCTACTTTGGAGGGTATCTGTTGTGGGGATTTCTCCCCTATGATCTGGGTTAAAGATCACATAGAGTAGACACCCAAAGAACCGACCCTAACCAACGAAAGTAGTTAAGGAAACGTAACTAACTAACTACCAATGAGCAAGAAGAACACCTACTTGGATTCTGAAGTTTGGAGAAGACTACTCTTGCTAAGCCATGCTCCAGACTCTCACTCTAATGCTTTCCTTGTCAACCTGCACACAAAGAGAGATAATGCCGCAAAGAAGGTAGTTATAGTAAATAAGTCCTAACTACATATATTAACTAGGATCAAAATGTCAGCATTACAATAATCAAATGCATATAGTTCCTACAAAAGAAGACTAATAACATGTCATTGGGATGGAAAAGAGAGTTCTCATTTATTATAAACAACAAGTAACATGAAAAGAGGTTAGCTGATCCTACTGCGACACTGACCAAAACCGATATCCATATTCCTCTGCTCGGGCCACTGAAGATGGCTTGAACCCCTGGTTCCATGCTCCAAACAAGTGAAGGGAAGAGGATAAGTTTCTTCCTCTCAACGCAAATAAGAAGGGGTAATATGCTAGAAACAAGTGTTTCCATATATGGGAGAGAGATCTTAATAGATCAGGATGAAAGGACTTGCAGACTTAGCGAACTTTCAAGCATAAGGATGCTTCAATGGATGGCTTCTCTCCTTCACCCAATGGCTCTTATTCATACTTGAAAAAGTTGGTTGGAGTAGTTAGGCATGGGCTATAGGAGGTAATTAACTTGAGAAACCCCTGAACTCTGCCCAAAAAGGTGCATTATGTACACTTTTTATGTTTTTGGTGCATTTTGGAGGCATACACGCTTTGCTTAAGGGAAAGTAGCGTATACAAAGTAGCATACATGAGTTGTCAATGGGAAAGGAGCGCATGGATTGCTAAAAGGTGTTGTTTTAGAGAGTTTGAGGAGGAATTTTGGTCTGCAATCGAAGGTGGATTTTGGATTCTAGCCAACAAATGCATCTATGCATATGATGTGGCAAAATATGCTATAACATAGGACCCCTAATGTGTGAGGTCAGAAGGGAATCTGATGGCTGAAATACATTATAAAATCCAGGAGGAAACTGTGTAGTGGGCTCGGGAAAAGTTCACCGAACATTGGACCAAAACAATACCTGCAGAAGAAATCAAATATGAGATTACTCTCTTCCTGAGGTGGGCATACCTATGTACATGAGTGATGAACGCATGGCCGCTAAATCAAGTACACTGCGGATCCAGGAAGTATATATAAGTAATGATCATGGCCATGGAAAATGAGTACATAATGGATCCATGTCAAAAGAGGTCATAGCCACAAACATATACATAGTGGATCTATGTCTCAGAATTAGAGGAGGATAACTGGAAACAAAGAGATGAACAAATTGATCCTCCACAAGTACCAATGTCATGTAAGGGAGTGGTATTGTTAAATGCAACTTGGACAACAACATAAAACATGTGATGCTACTATAGACCCGAGGTCTTCAAAACAAATTGTCAATGGTATGAGTCTACACCACGTGAATAAATGATATGAAATCGAAAATGGGTGACACTGTTTGATTATCAGTTATTGATGTAGACGATTAACAAAAACGAGACAACCCACTGATAATGATAATGGGCATCAAGGTACATAGTACGTTCTAACAAGTGTGAATGAATGTGTTGATGCCAAACACTTGTAGAATCTATCGATTAGGGGACATTGATGTATTCCCATTTTCAATAGCAAGGGAACCTGCCACTAATGACTGCAAGTCCCAAGGTACTATAAAGACTCTAGATCCCAATCCCAGAGCAAATGAGTTGAAGTTGATGGGTAGAGATCCAATGGAAGGAGGGCATTAAGGCATCCCCCATCATCCAACACAAGGAACAACAAAAGGCCAAATATTTTGAAGGACTTGAAAGAAAGATTAGATGGACACACCACCAGGCACATCTCTCGCATGCACCAGATGGATTAGTGCATGGAAGAGACCCCTTGAGCAACGACCAATAATGAAAACCACTGACAGAGGCGAGGAATTCCACCAATGAGGAAAATGGTACTGCATGAATCCCAAAGTGTGAATAGAGGTCTTGATGTCGAACACATGGGAAATTGCTCAGTTAGCGACCATTGATGAAATCTCATTTGCTGAGTGCAAGGTAACCTATCAATGATGAAAATAGGCCTAGGGTGCTACTCTAGGTCAAACTCTCAAAGCAACATGTCGTAGTTGATGAGAGTTGACTTGCCAACAAGAAGTCAATGAGGACCTTCCATACTAGCATGAGTATAAGACATAGATTCTTGTTGATTCTGAGAAGTACTTGGCAATAAGAAGATTGACATGAAAAGTTAGGAATTCTGAGAAATGGCCGACGCAAGCTAAAACTTCCCTTGAACATAAGCATGGCACATAAGTGACTTGGGTGGCATAGACTGAAAAATGAACACTGACATAAGTCTGCGACACGAGAGGCATTAGCAAACTCTCCATAGTCACTAGAAGAGTAACCAGTTTGAGGAGTAACGACTTAATGAATAAAGTTTGGTTTCCTAAAGCCATACTAAAACCCAATTTGTTGAGACAAAGACTCAAAACTAGTGCTTTGTTCAAGGGAAACATGACCGCTGCCAAACATATATTGAGAATTTGACTCTTTCCTATCCCTTTTTTTTATATTTGATTTTTTTGTCTTTTTCATATTATAAAGCCTGGAAAAGAATAAAAGAATGCTAGAATATATGAATGGGGTTAGATAACCACGGTGTATACACAATGGGGTATATGAACTCGGTTGTGTGCATCTTATAAATTTCGGCTTTGATGGCCATGGCTTTGGAGGGATGAAGGGGTTGATTCTTTTGTGAATAGGAACAACATCAAGCCAAGTGTCGATGCAATGTTCAATAATAGCTAGGTCGAGACCAGGCATTTTAGTATAAGACTAGGAAAAAATGTCCTGATATTCTTGAAAATGTGCCTTGTAGGCAAGGACTACTTCAAAGGAGCTGCGACACCGAGGATGATGTTTTCGGTGATGCCTAGTTTGATGGAAATGCCCATCTTGATAGTTGGGTAAATGTTGGTCATGTTCCCTTCTTCAAAAGCATCGAGGGAAGGGATTGGGCTTTTAAAACATTATGTATGCCCAAGGGGATTGGAATCCTTAGTTTCAACCACACAAACATTGGTGTTAGTGGTAGGTTGGAAAACGTCCCGTGCTAGGAAGAATGATCGGTGGTGCATTGCATCCTAGGGGTATTTAGGTGCCGTCATGGCCTCTAGAATAACTTTGTCTGGACGAAACACATGTTACAGAAAAGACCTCTCGGAGGTATGAATGGGTGAGGGCGACGTGATAGGTTTGGATATCTCACACGAGATTGGCATAGAATTAGGGGATGAAGAATTGAAAACTGTTGAGCTAGTGCAACCAGGATGGACTTGTCATCGAATGATGTTTAGAGGTCTTCTAGGAGATGGTATCTTCAGTAGGGGTTAATTGTTCAATTGAAGGGATTGATCCTTCGATGGAAGAAATGTAATAGATATGTACACACGTGTGTGTGTCATGGTCTCCAGGAGGAGGGAAAATTTGTGTTGAAGGCTTTCCAGTGAGTTAGGTGGGGTAGGAGGAGGTGTATCTTTCCGTGGCCGTATTAGATAAGAGGATGGGGAAAGAGAGATGGGTACTTGATCCTGAGTAGGTGTTTTAGATGCACCCTAAGGGGTGGCTGGAATACTAAGGGACGCTATATCATGGAGGGCCTCTTGAAGATTTCAAATAACAATCATTCGATGAATATGATACTTAGTCATCAAGGGACACATATAAGTGAAATAGTCCAATTTTTCGCATAGTGCGCATGGGCAGGTATAATGTGCATTCAATGAAGTGGACACATAATAAATGTTAGAGGAACTAGATGTTGGAGATGCTGACAGTTGTGATACCACTTGAATGGGTTCTGACAGGGTCGTCTGGTGAACCACTGCCAGTGTGTCTTGAAATTGAGGTAAAGCGGGACAATAATGAGTATAATGGTCATATTGTGAACATATGGCACATGTGAAGTTGGTACGTAATGTTTTATTGCTTGGAGTGGTAGACTCTTAGGTAGGGTCTATGAACGTTGCTACTAGGGTGGGCAATAGTGGTACTGCTCGGGGAGATGGATAAGGTTTCGTAACTCCAAAAAGGTGGGGCACAAGTTGGTGGGATGACCTGGTGCTTCACAGAGCATGCACGTGGATTGAAATCACGGTGTGGCATGAGTATTTCCTACATCTTTCTTTTTCTTTCCCCCAGTGTTGGTATTCTTGCCCCTGACTATGTGACGAGGTTGTGGCCATATTGGTTGAGCCAGGGTATGCATAGGTAGTGCAATTGTTTGAGGGGGAAGTGATGGTATTGGTACCATAGATGGTGGGTCAAGATACCAAATAGTGATAGCTATTATCATATTCGGAAGGGTGAGTGTATATGCTACTTGGTATGCCCTAATTCCTAGTGGTGGGTAGAAGAACGATATTTAGGTTAGGGGTTGAGGAATGGTTATCCAAAATGCTGGTTGGTCATTCATGGGTGGTGTCTCTAGGATAGACTGAGGTATGGGTGTCTCAAGGGTAGGAGCAAGGGGTCTTGAAAAATCCCTACACCCATTTCCATGACTAGTGAGACATTTGGTTGTACTCCAATGAGGGGGAGGATATTATCCAAACTCGCAGTGGGGCAGAGTTCATAATGTGTTAATTGCTCGACTGTAACGACCTTCCCGTTGTGGGGAAAGATCATGGTATGAAACACAGATGAGGCCACTCCCTTTGTTGCGAACACATAACTATGCCCAAGTAAGATGTTGTAGTCCAATGGGGTGTCTATTACCTCGATCCCAATCAAGACCATTTTTTCTGCTAGCTTTATGGGGACATTTTGAAACAAACCGTCGGGTTGGGATGGGTGGCCATCATAGGCCCGAAGGCTAATAGAAAACAAGGTTAGCTCAAGGGAGCCAAGCTTCTTCCATACGCTTTTGGACATGATGCATGTGGATGCTCCTTCATCGATGATACATCTATGAACAATGGTATTATGAACTGTAACTAGGATTTGGAAAGCAACCAAGAAGGGAGCCAAGGTTCTTAGCTGTCCAAATAAAAATTAATGAGGTGCGGGTTGGAAGGGTCGACTGTCCCCAATTTGGATAGAAAATATTTCCTATTTGAAGGGCAAGTTTGCAATGCCTTAAGTAAGGACGTGTATGTGGGAGATTAAGCCAAATCATCCATAAGACTATAGTTATGTGTTGCCTTGGCATTTGGGTTATGGGCAGTACACCATGGAGGTGCTCTTGGTATGCGTGGGGTAGGGTCATCCCTGGGACATGGGATCATCAAAGCGGTACCTGCTAGTAATTGGGGTGCATATGTTGTGGTTGGAGTAGAGTTGGGAGACATGCCATATTGATAGTTGCGATTTTGAAGAAGAATGTCTTCTTCAGACACCATGAGAATGCTACGGGGTTGATGAATTGCCAGGTTGAGCTTGTCCCGGGTTGGGGTATTGTCCCATCTGTTGGGTGGAGGGCCCAAGTTCTTGCTGCATAGAAACCACTCATTAATGAGGGAATGGGTTGAGTAAAAATTCTAGTGGTGGCAGTTGAGGGAAGTTTTGCTGAACTTATGGGGCACCTTGTGGAGTAGGGGGTCCTTGGGTGTTCATAGATTCCTTCATCCTTTTGAAGTTAGTGATTTGGGGGCAGTGGTGGGTATAATGTCCATACTCACTGCATAATGCACAGGGAAAGTTGGTTCTAAGGTTGTTGTTCTTCCCCTATCATTGCTATCCATTGTTGTTGTCAGTGTTCTAGTTTTGATTAGTACTAACATTAGGATTGCCCCCCCCCGGTCCCTGGTTAGAATTGGATTTATTTTTTCCCATCTTCTTTGAGTTGTTATGTTGAGTGGTAGGGTTAACCATATTCAATTGTTCAAATGATTGAAACTATTGTATTGGCAAAGGTTGGACAAATTTGACACCATCCCGTTATTTCCCTTGTGGTGGCATAACATTGGGTGATGAGGGGGCAGGGAAATGATAATGGGTTACTCTGTTGTGGAATTCCATTGGGGTTGTATGATGTTGATAGTTTTTCACCACAACCTATGTTGAATGAAGGCCCATGCATATGCCCAAGAATTTGCATACCTGGTTGGGGTAAAGGATTCATGGGTTGTGCGGGGTTGTGCCCCCTAATAATTGGAGGAGGAGAAGGTAATGAATGGTTGGGTGCATAAGGTGTGCCCATGGTAGGAGGGTAATATGGTGCTCCTCCATAGGGGTTTGTATATTGATTGGTTTCATACAAAGGCGTAGGGTTACCATAGGGATTGAGGTGGGTCATGGACACGATCAGTTTGTTTGTTGAATGGGATGCTTCGGGTTTTTCCTGACCGAATGGCTGTAGAAATTTCAATACACTTAATGTATTCNGAGTGCATACTCCAACCTCAAGCCATTGAAAGACATTTTCGATCTTGAATCAAGTGTCACACCAAGAAAATATTGCAAATTCGAATGTTATCCAACCACCAAAACTCAACCCTGCAATCCCTCTTCCCTGGGAGGTTCGCACCCCTCCTGAGAGTAGCCTGAGGGAAGTTTGCACCCTGCTTGTGTGTAGTCTGCGAACTTGCTTGGGAAGTTCGTACCCTGCTCCACTGTAGGGTGAGGGGGGTTCGCACCCTGCCTGTGTATTTGCCTGCGAACTTGCCTGGGAAGTTCGCACTGTACTCCACTGTAGGGTGAGGGAAGTTCGCACCCTGCTAGTGTATTTGCCTGCGAGAATGCCAATGAAGTTCGCACCCTGCCTTTGTCTAGGGTGCGAGAATTACTATTCCTGAAAACGAGCATAGTCTTCAGTACTAGGGTTCGCACCCTGCTAGAGACGGGACTTGCGAGAACACGATTTTGTTCGCACCTCACTTTCGTAGCTTCGTGGCCTCTATGGCTCTGATACCATGTAGAAATTTCAATACACTTAATGTATTCCTGCGATTCTCCTGATCTAACAATTTCCGCTACTGTTAAATACATAATCGCTTCTACTATTATTCTTGTGGATTAATTAAACCACGATCACAACCATGAGCACAAAGTGAAATATCAATAACAGACAACACATAAGTTTTACCGGGAAAGCGTAAAGCTAAAAACCCCACTATCATATATTATGTATATCATGAATCATGAAACAATCTCATACAAAACTCTAATCCCAGAGCTCTCAGTACAATACAATCGTCTCACACTGTCATACACAAATCAACAAATACATGTGCCAATTTCCGTGTCCAGACAGCTTGCCTCCTCTGCACAATCTCTGCAATTCGAATTCTCACAATGATTGAATCATTCAGGGATTGCCTAGTTTGCACATGCTCATAAGCATATTCACTGCATGTGTGATCAAATCACAACTGATAGCCAAACTGTCCCTTTCACCTGTTATCTCAACTGGGTCTCCACTGGATTTGACATGCATGTAGGTAACCGTGGTGAATCTTCAGTTGCATGTGAGTTCACTGATTAACTGAACTCTCACTAGTGCATGTTTAGTTACAACTAGTACAACTGATCTTAACTCACTTAACTACACTTATAATTCTGTTACAAATCCAACTCACTCAATTATGAATGAAATAATAGATTAATATTTATTGTCCAATTTATTTAAGGGAAAAATAAATTAGACACATGGTTGTTTTTAGATTTCTGTGGTGAGTATTTTGAAAGTTGTTTGCCGGATAATCCACAGTTGGTGTCATTTTTGTCGACGTTTCGAATCCGAATTGGGATTCATCATCAGGACTAATCGTCAATTGATAGCATGCTGATCTCGATTAATTAATAATAGTTATTGTGTAGGATGTATTAAAATTTTAACCTAGGTCGGCAGGGGTTGAGGAGCATTAGGGAGAACTGTATAAAGGTATCCAGACTATGAATAGATCAAATCAAAGTTGTGGGATTTGGTTATGGCCTCTTCTTTGATTCGTGGCATGGTAGTGGCCACATCTTTTGTGATGAGGGGCACTAAGGATTTCAGGAACCAATCTAGGCGTAGTTCCATGGTGGTTTCAATTTTACATAAGATTCTTCTTCATTGCCATTCGTGGATGTGAGCCACGATATGAGTGGAAGTCGTTTGGAAAAATCCGAGAGGATTTCCAAGCCAATGTCATGGCATATAGGTAACTAAAAAAAAGATAAAAAGATTTGGCTAAGGATGTGAAGCTTGCATGGGACCCTGCTTTTTCATCCACATACCATTTTGCGGAGTGACCACTTAAGGTTCGTTGAAATAACCTTAGGAGGACATAATCATCGTGATGTTGTTGGATGAGAACCATACGTGAAACGTCATGACATGGTTGGTTGGGTCCTCGCCTGGTTTCCCGTCAAACTTAGGAACGTTGGACGAGAGCTTGTTTAACATGTTTAACCAAGCAACATCGTGTAAAATTGGGTCATTGATGATTTTCCTTAAGTCTGGAAGATTTAACGAGGCCAAATATGGTAGGTTCTATGTTCCTGCCATTGTGTTTGATGGTCGAGAGTCGGTTCCTGAGGAGGAA
>JZKD02S1661764.1:53574-64531 GCA_000966675.3 Picea glauca
GAGAGCACATGTACTCGGGACCCCCGATTCTCCGATTCCCGATATGCTCCTTTCCCGAGCTTTATCCCCTTCCGCCTACACAATGGTCCATGTGACCTTCACCATACCTCTCGTCAGGGTTTCGGGGTTTCTCACTTCCTGATGTCGAGAGTTTCTCACCTCTCCAATCCCTGATTACCGATGCGCCCCTTTCCATGCATTAGCCCTGCTGGCTATAGGCCTTGGCTCCATAAGACCGTCAACACATGACCTCGGTCAAACCTCTCATCGGGGTTTCAGTGTTTTCGATGTCATTATGCACATGCCTCCGGGATTCCCGATCCTCGATTTCCCGATGACGGAGATCAACGGTCCAGATCTCATTCTTATCCAACGACTGTGATTACATCGCAAAATCGCATATCACGATTTCGGGGTTTTCGTTGTCGAGTGAACTTTGCATATTGAAATCCCGATCCCTGAATCTCCGATGGCTTATCTCCCTCGCAACTTCTGCAGATCTGACGGCTATTGGCCTTTCGGGAAATTTGGATGGGATCCGACAGTCACCATCTTCCTTCTTCTCTGTAAACTTCTGCTACGCGCGTTTTCTTCAATGCGCATGTTTTCTTCAATGATGTTCCTCCTATGCTTTCACGTCCGAATCCCCAAGGGGTTTTATTCTACATATCCATCCATTTCTTCTGTTGCCATCAAAGACAACAATCATCAACACGCATTCGTTGCTTATTCAATATTTTCCAACAAAGACAACAACAATTTGGCGCATGCATTCACTTCCGGATGCCTCCCGAAATGCGGAATCTTCATTACATTGAAGAGGGTTGACTGTGCGAGGTTATGGGTCCATTGCTGAGGGAAAATCTTCGGGTTCCTCCCTTTTGTGATAATTAAGTACTTGTGTGGGGATAGCATACTGTAAACCTTGCAATCTCCAAGGTTAAAATCACTAAATTTCAGCGCAACGAGCTTATCCTGGTCAGCACGAACTGCGTGCACTCCTTTCCAAAGGTATGCAGTGACCATGGCATAATCGAAGTCTCTGGGTACAGTGTCTCGATTCACTATGCCTCTTAGTGGTGGGATATACTTAGGAAAGATACTTGGGATCATCTTCACAGTGGCAAAGTCGTTTTCGAGCTTAGATCGTCTTTCTGAAGGCAGTTGGGATGGTCCTGCTCGAGCAGTGGAGGGGAAGCTGGAAATGCTCTCGAGGACGATGCCTATACACCCATAGACACTCCTCACTCGGACATGACTCTCTCAGTCATTAAGTCAATTAGAACTTCTTCAACAATTTCTCAGCAACGCTGAGCTCGTCCGACATATAAGCTTGGGTTAGCTAGCTCGGGTGCGAAAGGAATTCAGAGACTACAATGAATAGTACGGGAACAAGGAAATGATCTTAGGGTGAGTTAATCTCAGGTTTCATGCTCAAATTATCACTTAGCAAAAAGTATTCTCGGTGTGTGGCGCGATGGACTAAGTAGGGAAACTTAACAACAGTCTGCTTGCAATGGGTATGATCTTTCATTAACTCTTGTTTGACCTGTTATGGAGATTTTCAATGGTTGGATGATGAACCTTTATTTCTTTTCTACCCGTTCGGAGTGGAAGTCGAACGGATATATTGGCCACAACGAATATATATCTTTGTCATGGCGAAGTACTCTATGTCGTTGTTCTGATATCTCAGCTAAGTTCCAATTCTGCAATTTTTCTTTCTGCAAAGTATCCTCTAGAACCTCTTGTGACCTTACAGTATTAGCCCTTTTCTTTCTTAACTTTCTATCCTTCTTCTCAGTGAGCTTCGTCTCAGTAATGCTTTTACCATTCTGATGCTTATCTTCTATTATCTTAGTTACTTCGCGTTGTTGAAATTCTTTCCTAGGGTTCCTGGATAATGCTTCTTCTGTATCAAAAATAGGTAACTCAATCTTCTATAGGTCCTCTAGTGTTCTCTTAGCCTCGACATCAAAGTTTCTAGTATTAACTATCTATGATCTTCTCTTATGTTCTTCAATCAAGTGCACGATCCTTCTGGTCATAAAGTCTTTTAACTCTTGCTTCTTTTGTTCCAAAACTTCTTCTTCCTATTTTTGTCTGGCTTGTTCTCTATCAATCCAAGGTTTTCCTATGAGCATGGTAAACGGGGTGTTGTCTTCAATAAACTTAATAATCTCAAAGTATTCCTCTATCGAAGTTCCATTGACATTCATAGGTATCCGGGCAAGCCTTCCACATAGGTTTACTATCTTTCCTCTGAATAAACTTGTTCCTCCTAGGGAAGGGATCAAGGCATGCTTCCCTATAGCTTCCCAAGTTCTTTCTGGCATAATGTTCACTTGTGTTTCTTCATCAAGAATACAGTCAATGTCAAAGTCCCCTATTCTTGCTTCAACTTGATCCTTTTCTTTGAACATCTCTGATAGCCTAACATGTCGGTGCTCATTCAAGGTGTCTTTCATCTGTAGCAATATCTTTTCTGAATCCTTCTAAGTTTCTACTATTTCTGGATCTGCCTTAGGGTTTTCTTCATTTAGATTCATTCTTTCAAGCTTGGCAATCATTTTAGGGAAATCCAACACTTCATGGTCCAAATATTTGCAACAGAGACAACTGGGTCTTCCACCAAGGCATTCCTTAGAAAGATGTCTCGATCTTCTGCAACTGTAATAGAGGGTTAACCCTCTCTTTCGTTTAAATGTTCCCCAACTTCTTTTGTATTACGCACCAAGATCATGGTAGATAGCCTGCAAAATTTTTTTTCTAGGATCCTGCATCCACTTGTTAGTCCAAACATTCTTTCTATGCATAGGTATGACATATCTATCATTATACTTATCAAATCTATGCATATCAAACTTTCTTTCATCTATTAATGCCCTAGGTTTTAAGCTAGTTGGACAAAATCTATCAAACATACCTAGATCCATGATTTAGAAACAAAAAATTTCACTTATCTTACTTCTACAGAGCGCAAATCTTTCAGATCTAAAAACTTTTGACTATTCTTACCTTTATTAGAGCACAAAGCTTACAAATCTTACCTCTTTTCTGCAGATCCGACTTCTTTCTTTCAGAAATTTCCACTTTTACTTTTCTTAAATCACAGAGTGTTCAGATCTCTCTTATTTTATTCAGATCTGATCTTCCTTTCTTCATATCTAACCTTATTCCTGGCACAAAGCTTCACGGGTCGAGTAAAAATCTGTGCACTAGGGAAACAAATCTACGCACAGAGCTTTCTTTTGCACAAAGTTTCTTCTTCCTCAGTTCCCAACAATCACAGTTTCAGGTCCCGACAACAGAACCATTTGTTGGCACAGGGGTAGACCTAGGGTTCAATGCTCAAGAGTGCACCAACAAAGCCCTAACTACCAGCCCTTTTGACAACACCTGTGAAGCAGATGAAGTCTCACCTAAGGTAGAGGCAGGGGTGGTTGCAAGACTCAGGTGTCTGCAACCTCAGATGGGACACAAATCTATGATTATATCCTTTACAGAGAACTTAGCATCATTCATTCATCACTATTCACCCTTATTGTACTTCGCAGATAATACAAAACATCACAGTACTTGACCAGATGTAAGATATTTCAGTGCTTAGCAACAACAAAACATATTAGATCTTGTAGATCAGCACTAAGCATTCTCATACACATCAGATATAAGATATTTCAGTGCTTAGAAACAACAAAACATATTAGATCATGTAGATCATCACTAAGAATTCTCATACACATCAAATATACTATTCATATACATCTAGAGAATCACAAAGCGTAAGCAAATCTATCTAATCATGGCATAACACTTAGCAAGATAGTGATCCTCCAAAATTTTCTCAAACATGCCAGCGCTCCCCCAAAAGGGTGCATAGAGCGTTGCAGTGCTCCACCAAAGGAGGGTACAGAGCATTGTCACTCCCTGACAGTAGGCAGGGGAGCGCTGCAAAAAATTCCTTCAAAAAATCCCAGCGCTCCCCCAAAGAGGGGTAGGGAGCGTTGGCACTCCCTGGCAGTCAAGAGGTAAGATTTACTGTTCCTCCTGTAACTCGCAAAATTATGAAAAAAAAATGTGTTTTGGTCTCCACTGAGTAACCAAATAGCATGACTACGCTGGCGCCACTGTTCCTTTGTTTCATGAAGAATTTTATTTCTTTCCATTTCCAACACCTTTAAAGGCTGATCCCCAAAATTATTGAAAATTCCTTCCACCAAATTTTGTATTCTATAGGATATCTCCTTTTCCAATCCACAGAGCCTATAATTTTTCCCGATTCTTTGTTCCTTTTCCCATACTCTTGTAAAAGATTTTATATCTTTTAATTTCCAAACTAGGTGTCTTTGCTTACCAGTCTCCTACAAATATAAAGGATCTCTCCATAGTTTCTGCACCATCATAATGAAACCTTGATCTTTACTCCACAGAGGATTAAATTTGAATGGGAAGGATTTAAAAAGTGGAGGCAAATCTAACTGAAGAAAGATCGGAACGTGATCGAAGATGTATGGGAACTTGATCCAAGCTATGTAAACCCCCACAAATGCCAGTAAGGCTTCTGATAGGAGGGATTGATCAAGTATTTTTACAATGTAATTTGCTCCCACTCGACCATTTCGCCAGGTGGGGACCAATTTTCCAGGGACAATGTCAATGAGCTTGTTTCTATGAAAGTAATTAATGAAACAACTGGCCAATGTTCCCAATCAAGATGCACCTCCCCAAATTTCGCCTGATGAAAGATTCAAATTCAGGTCCCTACCAAGTATTAAGTTTTTAAGGGTCAGTAAACCTGACAATTCTATTCTTTCCCAAAATTGTTTATGATCCACATAGGGCCTGTAGACATTAAGAAGTGAAATCTATCTCTTGCTTTCCAAATCAGTGCCTGTCAATAACATCCCACCACACATAAGAAAAAGGACCAGCTCAAAAACATTTGGCTCCCACGAAACCAATAAACCACCTGAAGTACCAACATAATTCATTGCACTGCAATACCACTTTGGTCTAAGAGTGTGAAAGAAAGATCTAGCTTTATTAGAGTGTACTAGAGTCTCCTGTAAGAAAGCGATATTTGGTCTAAATTTGTCCAGAACACTTCGAACGAAGGCTAATTTCAGGATGCCTCTCATTCCCCTTAAATTAAGAGAGAGTAATAAAATTATTTAGACCTAGAAAGGGCCTTGAAATATCTAAGGGCCCCACCTTCGGTGGAAGTAAGTGACACAGGATCTTGTGACTTCTCAACAAATCCTTTCTTTTTTCCACTTCGGGTTTTAATCGGTGAGAGATTAATTCCCAACCCCTTGGACCAAGCAAATTCTTTTCCATCCTCTGCTATAGTAGCTTTCGAGCCACTTGCCTCTCCTATTCCAACCATGAGATCTGTTTTTGATTTACCATGAAAGACTAGTAATTCTACAGATGTATCATTACCTTGGATAAACAGTATTAGTGAATCAAGTATTGTGGAAAGAGATGACTTCTCATCTTCCGGTTCTCTATAGCGAGGAAGAGTTGAAGGAAAATCTGTCAAAGGTTGACTAATCTCCATACTACTAGTGGCTACAGAAGTATTGGAAGGTAGTAGAGGTGGGCTAAGGACATAAGTCTTATCATCAGAAAATACATGTCTGTCAGTTAAATTCACAGTCTCCAAATCTTGGTTAACATTCTAAGGATTAATTAAAGGATCTAGACCTCCTAGAGAACAACTAGGATCATCTGAAACCCTTATCTCTAAAAAAGGTGGCGAGCCAGAAAATGCGATAACACTCTTAAGCCAACCAAAGGAATTTATAACATCTCTTCCCCACATAGACAATGTATTATAAAAATACGGGCAGTGAGTTTGAATCTTACCTAAGACAAAAGATGAATTCTCCAAAATGATGGAATCGATCCTATCCTCGTGAGTATATTCATATCCATAAAAACTTGTTTCCATAGAAACATCAGGTTGACTGTAATTTATATCCAAACCTTCTTGTGATTCATCACCGACCCCAGAACCTTTATAATCACGTCGGAGATGTGTGGTGCTTCTATAGAAGCTGCACCTGAACGGAATACCTAGATAATCAAGTTTCTGAAGAATGCGTCTACCTCTCCACTCTATCTCGAGTGTCGCTGGCAAACCCTGATGCACATCCATTTCTACCAAGACCCTTCCTACCTTTCTCGAAGTCACCGCAAGATTTTCTCTATCAGTCATAATAAACTTACCAAGGGTGTCTCCAATGGCCAACAATGCTCCTTCATTCCACAAAATTCAGAGGCATGCCTGGTAATAATACCCATATATGTATTAAAGAAAAATATTCAATTTCTGATTTGAAGGCAACCCTCCATATCTTTATCCTTAAAATAATAGCTCCATTCACCCAGTTCGTGTCCAACAGTGTAGCAACATCTTCCAGACATTTACACAAGAAACCCAACCAACCCTTTTATAAATAGTAAATCTCTAGAACATATCCTATAGTTGGACGCCATACCCTCTCCAACCAGACAATAAGTTTCTCCTCACACAAACAGTTGTACGCAAATATCTCCACTAACCCACATAGAACCAACCTACAATTATCCTCTAGTCCAATGTCTGAGCCTAATACCATTCTCTTAACCGATTTAGAGGCTACCCACTATCTTCTACCTTTCTGGACAACAGAGCTACCAGGATTCTTCAGTTGAGAAATCATATCTTTATTCCCTCTTGAAACTTTAAGTGAATTGTTCTCCGATACCTGGTTTTATCCCTCAAGAGAGTCCTCCAACAGTGCAGGTATGAAGGTGTCAAAGGAGGGTGCTAGACCAAATTTAGTAGTAATATTGTTGCCCTGTGTTTCAGTTTGCACACCAAGATAACATTTGCCTAAAGTCTTAGAACCCGAAAGCACCATCATGGATGAAGGGCTAATTACTACACCTTCCTGCCATAAATCTTCCACTAGCTCACTCATTAAAGCATTAATCTCCACATTAATAGATGTCATCCTTTGATGCACCATCTGGAAGCCACTTGGAAACCACTTAGAAAATATGTGCTAATCAAGGGTTGTTAATGCACCACATCCCAAGGAATCGAGATAATAAGTGAAAGGCTAACAAGTAACAAGTATATAACTCCACATGTAGTGTACTACAACAAACCTCAACTAAAAAACTACATTGGAAACTAAGATCCCGAAGGAAAAGACAAAAAGATTGTTGTCTACGATGACAGCTCCAAAATAATAATAAGCTCTAAAAAAACCAGGAGACTGCTAAACAAAACTCCATAAACGAAAATCTCCAAACTATATATAGTCATTAGGATAAAGTATAGTAGAGGATAAAAAACCTAAATTCTTCCAAACCTTAACTATGCCTAAGGAATTCTCCATATGTAGTCATGGCTTCTTTGGTTAAGTTCTTACCTAGATAATTTGAAAATTAAAAATATCTCCACCCGGTTCCATCGTCGCCTCCTTCGAGAGACCAGCCCAATCATCATCATTGGTTGTTATTCTAGAATGTGGGTTGACTCATCATCAATCATACTATCTAAAATAACTCAAATAACTCTAAGGGAAAAGACTTTTACTCTTGCCATATGCTTTTGGGTCTTTTGTCGTTTATTAAATAACTACATACGTACATGTATGTGACAACATTTATAAAAGTAAACCACATAGATCATTTAATATGAAGGAATTAATACATGACATGGAATTAAATTATAACAAAATTTACATCTCAAAAATTTTGATTCCTTTGGATGTTTGATAGATTTGGATTTAAGATGAATCTACACTGGTCTTAGGTTCAAAAAGACTAGCTCCTAGTTATTATCAAGAACTATAATTGTGTTTATCTAAATAGTATTTGTAAGAAAATCAATATTTTATATTAATATGTTTTAAATTACAATTAATATACTGTTAAATTTCAATTAATTTTAATTGAATATTAATAAAAAAAATATTTTAACCAAATTTTATTTATAAATTTCAATATTAGTAAATAAAATTTTGACAAAAAGCCAAAGGCCCACCATTTATGAATCATTTATATATTTTGTAGAATATATGGCTTGTGATCATTTTATGTGTTAAGGATCATCATAATCAAAGTTTTTTCTTATGCCAAGCAGAAGAATCATCTTTTCTTCTTCTTTTTTTTTGTAGATTTCCAGGTGAACAAATTGGAACATGACACTCAAATCAATAATTCTTAATTTTTTTATGCTTAATTTGGAGAAACAAATTGTAGATATGGTTTTGTCTTAAAAATATGCAATTAAAAAAAATTGCTCAAATCCGACTATGAAAATTGAAGATATGGTTGATT
This sequence comes from Picea glauca, assembly GCA_000966675.3. Lineage (NCBI taxonomy): Eukaryota > Viridiplantae > Streptophyta > Pinopsida > Pinales > Pinaceae > Picea > Picea glauca. The sequence goes on from JZKD02S1661764.1 coordinate 61,915, forward strand.
TAAAATCAATTATTTTAGGATTTTTTTTTATATTACGACTATGACTCTCTTTCAAGTATTGAAGAAAAGACAACTTTTAACACACTACTTAGATTAAATCTATACCAAGACTAGGTGAAAGAGCACTTCAACAACTTCAACTCGACACACCATGTGATATACTTCTGAGCCATATTGTGGTAGTTATGACTATTTTCAATCACTACTTTAAAACATTAACAATAAAAAGGAGCTTCATTGAATGAAATATTATTTAATCTATTTTTTTTAAACCTAACTCTTGTATTGATAGTGGAATATCACATTTAATATGGATATCTTAGTCTCCATCATAGAGGAATATCCAAGTTTGTATAATGTATGTGGAAGAAGCCTTAATCATGTGAGTTTTCTTAAATTTTCCATAGAGGATGAAAAACATAGTATGTAGTGGCTACTTGTTTTCATTTCCTTCAAGAGAAATGTTAAGTGCAATACACCTTATCATTGCCTTGGAATTAAAATGAATTAGAGGATGAAAAAACATAGTATGTAGTGGTTACTTGTTTTCATTTCCTTCAAGAGAAATTTTAAGTGCAATACACCTTATCATTTCCTTGGAATTAAAATGAATAAGCAGTGAGGGAAATGAATTAACTCTAGCATGAGTGCTTGCATAAAGTTCATAGCCTTAAAAGAAGAAATTATCTCATGGTATGTGGAAAGCATGATGTCTACTTAAGTTCTAATTCACTTATAGGAGTAGAACAATCCAACATATCAACAACAATGTCATTTGTAACAACATTTTGAAAGTTTGGAACATTAGGAACATCCAACTCATCAATATTTACAACACAATAAATAATAGGTTTCTCTTCTAGCAAACTAGTCTGAACTGCACATGTAATAAATCAAACTTCCCTGGTTGCAGGAAGCTCGGGTGTTGATAGTGGGGCAACAAAAACATCATATCCAATACTTATTATAGGTGAATTCATCTCAACGATAATAGGAACAACAATACCTTGTCCATTTTTCCCAATTCCTCCTCTAGTATATCCCATCTTGCTCAGTAGTTGAGACACCAATACTTGTAGTGTGCTATTAAAAACTAGGATAAATAGCATGATTAGTAGCCATTGTAATATGTGAAGGTGTGCATACATCAACAACAGATTTCTTACAAACAACTAGGCTATAAGAAAGAGCATCAAGGGTTGAAGAAGTAATAGGTTAGCTCGATATCTCAACATCATCAATCTTCTTCTCATAATTATGTAGTCGATTTAATTTTAACTCAAGGGTTTGTTGCAGTCCCGAAAGCCCTGAATAGTCTCATCCTCCTTAGTCAGCTGCAACAACAAGGCATCATAATATTCTTTCAAATCCTGATATTCATCAAACAAAATGTTCTTTTGTGCTTGAAGAGGAGCAACGTCTTCACGAGGTTGATCAACAAATCCCTATAAGTGAGCAACTTCATTTGCTAATTGGGTATTGGATTATTCCAATATGAAAATGTTTGTCTTCAATTCATCATTTTATATTTTAGAAATAGCTTTCAATTCCTTCTCTATATCATTGACAAGATCAACCTTATCCTCAAATTTATTTGAAAAATTATGGAAAAAGGTTTCCATGGTGCTCTCCAAGAGAAACCTTCCTGGATTTCTTATCCATATAAATTTGGAACATGACAAATTCAATATTCAATTGATTCTTTAGTCCCTCACTCTCTATATAAAACAAAGCAATAATATATTGCAAAGTAGTGACCATGCTATGAAGCGTATCAACATCCCTCTTCTCAAGGATTTCCTACAGTGTTTTACCCATATCAATAAATTGTTCTTAGCACAATAAGTCAAAAAATGAACTCAAAGAGGAGTAGTCTGAAGGAATAATATAGTTAAGGAAATATTGGCTATCAACAATATTTATAAACAATGGAAGAATACAAGAACATAATTTTCTTAAGTGCCACAATGAGTGTGTTAATAAATCAACTAGATATCGACAAAGTAATTCTAATACCACCAGTCGACTCACACCAAGTTGCATATATTTTAGTTAAAATTATCAATAAAAAACTTTATTTTGATAGTCTCAATCAATCATATGCCAAGGGGCTTATCGATATGACCTTACTGAATCTGACACAACCATCTTCAAGATTTCACCTTCATCAAAGCATACCCATATTCGATAGAGGGAAAGAATTAATTCAAACCATGTCCAAACTTGCAAATGGTGGTTCGAAGAAGAAAAAAAGAATGGATCGACCAAAATGGGCAAGTCGACTACAAAAAAAGAGAGATCAACTTGTTTTTAAAAACTTGCAATCAAAGGATTAACCTAGAATGCACAACCACAATGTTATAACTAGTGTTATGGAATCCATTACATGCATTCTTCTTCCAGTCGATCCATGGAGCCACAAAATGGAATTCAAGACACCAGTCGATGGAACCTCCTCTGGTCGACAACATGTTGAGTGTTGTTGGATCATGCTGTCATTGATGCCAATGGTTTGATTGCTTGATGTCAAGTGATTGATTGATGTCAAAGGATTGATTCATTGATGATTGATGTAATATAATATGTATTGTCCTTGATGAGAATGCATAGATGAAGA
>JZKD02S1661764.1:98502-109490 GCA_000966675.3 Picea glauca
GTATTGCCTGTGTATGTTGTATATGCTGCATGTGTAGGCTTACTGTTATTTCTGAATTATTATGTTATATATATGTAGAATAGTCATTCTATGTTTATATGGATGTGTATGTTTTTCCGCAAGTATATATGTGTGGCATAGCCAATAGTTAAGGCTAGAGCTGTCACAGATCAGAGTAGTGCAGCAGAGCTGCAAGGGTAGCATTACCCGACCTGTTGGTGGCTGGGGACGTTACAAATTGGTATTAGAGCCAAGGTTTGTAACACTGACCCTGGATGGGCCATGCTAGTGGAAAATGAAGAAAAATTTTCGAAAGAATTGTTGTTGAAGTAGACAAAATTTGGGTTCAGAGCCAAGGTTTTAACGCCGAACCTGGATGGGCTGGATAAGTGGTCATTGGACCTAAAGATTCAGGTGGAAATTGTGTCTGGAGGAACTGATTTCGAACCTTAGAATGTTCCTTGAGTTCCAATAGGTTACTTTGGACATGTTACGAAGCTCAAGAGGTGTAGTGGCATTATAAAACTACGAAAAGCATGGTATTTGGCCACAGAGAAAGAAATCACAACACTTGTGGTGTTGGGGTCGTTGGGTCTACGCATAAGTGGTTATGAGCCGTTAGATCTCATGGAAGATCATAATTTCGGAGTTCAGTGATCGGGAGAAGAGAGATGTGCTGATGCACAAACTTCCAAAGCCCCAAAGTGTATGTACATCGTAAATCTGGGGAGGAGAGCTCGACCGTTGGATCAAGCCAATGTTAAAAGATCAAACACAGTAATGAAGGGTGAAAGCTCTCGAAGAGCCAAAGTAGTGAGTCATGATGATGCCACTTGGATGGACGTGGACACATGGGATGTGGGCCACGTATCAGTGGGTTTCAAACTCGTGGAAGGTTGAAGTGCCATTTGGAACGTGACATGTGTCACCCATCTGAATGGGCCATGTATCAACTACCAGTATTTCACCATGTGGAATCCTTTATGAGAAGGGTTAGTAGGGCCCAAGGTTACATAATGTAGTTAAAGGTCGAGGGACCCATAGTGGCGTTGATCACGATACATCAATATCAACAACCATAAGGCATTGTGGGGACCCAAGTTGCACGGAAGTTAATTATCCAAGGCGGTCCCACAATCCAAACCACGATTTCACCGAGGGGTTACGTGTCAAAGTCAGAAGAATTGTGGGAGGAAAGGTGGGTTACTCCAAACCGCTACCGCATGCCCCCACAATTGGAAAACGTAAGTGATATGACGTAATGATTTCAACAAAGGTGATTCAGTATGTTCGAAGATTAACGGTTTAGGATGCACAGATGTGAAATCCTCCGAAGTCTTGAAGCTTCAAAGTTCTGGAACTCAGACGCATGAGGTTCCATAGTGAGTGTCAGCTGTCGGATGTTAGGTATATGTGGACTGATGATCTTCCCTACTTCACGAGTTCGGTAATCCATAACTCCGAGAGATTATCGTGTGGTGATTTGAAAACTTTCGAAGCCAAAGGCCCGAGTAAGCACCTAGTGATCTAGTGCTTGGTCATGTCCCATTATCACATGTCAGCAGTTGGGAGTCATCGATCTAGGTTGGACATATGTTAGCAGTTCGTGAACTTCAGAGAATCGTACTCCGGAGTTTTTTTGAAGTTCTGTTTCGGGTTGTACCGAAGCACCAAAGCCTGAAATGTCTAAGGGTTGTTGATCCAAAGGAAGGAACGTGGATTGTTGATCTACGAGGAGACATGTGGAGGATTAAGACTCACTCTGTTGGACAACCGTTGATATGAAAGTGGACGCATGGCACCAGATCTAGAAATTCGAGTAGGTATCACTCCAGAGGAAAGTAGAGGGTGAAATCGTTGAAGTCCTGAAGGAGATATCGATCATTGATTGAGGAGGAGGTCAAAGGACCGTTGATATAGTCTTGGTCGGAAAGATACAAAGTCATGAAGAGAATCAGGGCCATTGATTTGGAGAGGACACGTGGCAGAAGATCTTTCACTCTAGGGAAATTCACTCCAGATATTTGTGTGTGTGGAGATGTGAGAACTCCCGAAGGCCGGACATACGAAGTTTCATCAGAACCGTCTGATTATTGAGGACAGGTTTCATTAGATCTTCCACTCCGGAAGATTGTCATACAAGGAAAAGAAGATAGTTGAGAGTTGAAACTCTCGACGGCCGAAGAGCTGGAATCAATCGTAGCCGTTGATTTGGAAGGGAGCTATGTGTCAACAGATCGTGTAGATTTGGGATCACATGTGGAATGGGGAAAGAAGGTAAAAAAGGGAGAATATATAGTATTCGTTGATCGTGGATCATTTCCAAGGGATTGGAAATCGACGGACGAGTTAGATTGCGAGGCTAGAACTTTCTCGAATGTTAAAAATCTAAGAGCTGGCCACAATTTATACCACAGTTTTAACAAAGTGATGTGTGGCAGCTGGAGGTGAATTGCAGGGGAAAAAGAGGGTTGGCCTAAAACCACTCTTGTCCATGACCGCAATCACAGTTTTCCATGAGGTCATAGCCCAGGGTCATATGAAGGAAAGGGCTAATGAAAAGGGGATAGCGCCTGAAACTTGGATTTTTGGAAGCACACAGGAATAGCCCGCGGGTCTGTCAGGACCTCCACACAAAAGTAAAGGGGACATGTGTAAGATTAATAGGGGTCTAGAAAAGGCCCAAAGATTCAATACTACTTAGCATTTGGAAAGATCCTAGACCGGGAGGTCACAGAACCTCAGGAGGAAGGGGAGGTTGCATCAGGAGCATAAGAATATCTAGGAATCTAGGGAGAATTGTAGACTTTTGGGATCAACAAGGAAAAGTTTTATAGGGAGAAAGAAGTTTCTGCACTTTCTGTGGCAGCAAGTATGTTATGGCTTGTTGGGTCAGCCAGAGGAAATAATGCTTGAATGTTTGCAAGTATTGTTGGAGATGTTGTTGCATAAGGAGGGAAGCAACAGAGAGTTGAAGTGTTGGTTATAAGTTTGATAAAAGAAGAATGAAATCTTCTAATGCCATCAGACATTCAGGTGGTATAAAATTTATTAATGGAAGTCATGCAGGTATGAGTTTTTATTACTCTTTTTTCATAATTGTTGAAAGGAAATTTAGGTAAGAATTTCCTCAACAAGAGTTATTTTATAAAATCACATGATTTATTTATTGAATGCATACCACTTGATGTGGTAAAGGATGGAGTTTTGTATTAATTAAAATCTTTTTAGCTTCTGAATGCACACACTGACATAGTAGAATGTCATGTTAAGTTGGTTATGGGGTAATAACCAAAGAACTAAAAGATAAGAACTTGTTACAGGAATGAATGTCAGTAAGATAGTCATGTATGAGACTAGGACATGGTTGGATATGGAAAGGTATTGATATGGCAAGGTTATGACCCACATAGGTACTAAAATCTTCCTACCTTTAAATAAAACTTAGACTGCAAACTTTTTTCTAACACTAATGGACACCGCATAATGATATTCTTGGTGTAGTGTTCGGGTCGAAAAGGAAGGCATCCAATTAATTGGGAAGACAATATAAAGTGTGTGGAGAATGTGCCAACACATTGGCTAGAATTCCAACTCATGGATGGTGAGATACATGACTGAGATAAAGAGAATTATGTAATTCAATACAAGGTGCACTGAATAAGTATGCATTGAGAATTGCTCTCATGCATAGTAAGTGATAGAATTGTAAACTAAATGAAATGGTTAAATATGTTTTATTATTGCATGGAAATAATTGTTACTAGCAGTTGAAATGTTGTTAACTCATGAAGTTGAGGATATTTCAGGGAGGTGTTAGACAATGCAACAAGAAATTTGCAAGTCAAGTAGTCACATGAGAATTGACTACAGGAAATTTTCTTGTTCAGAAAAAGAAGTAATGAACTTACAGATATTACTGTGAACATGCATATACATAAAATGACGAGTCGTTCTAGTTTATTAAATTGTTGAGTAATTGTTACTGAATTTCTAGGTGCGGAAAATTCTAAGATCACAGCAAAATATTTTGTACATATTGCAATTTAATATGATGTACAACAAATAATGACAATTTGTTGGCTACATGCAAGATGAAACATTACAGGAAAAATGGTATGCAGTTTGGTGCATGTGGAAAACCACAAGGATGGTTGCATTCATAATATGGAAACAACCAAGATGAATTATGAAATATAATTTCATGTTTTGGGGAAAACGTTGAATTCCCTTCTGAACTAGTTGGAGTTCCTAAAATGAATTATTTTATGTTTTCTCATGATAAATGCATGTGGGTGATGCAGATGAGATGATGTTGATTAAAGTTGGAATGTTGACTACAAAGAGTAGCTTGGGGAAGATGTTGATTGGAAACCTTTGAGGGGATACCGTTGGTTGGATATCTTCTAAGGTTTGGTACCTTGGTCTAGACTATGTTGATGTGGAAGGTCTTCTCAATCAAAAGATAAGTATCAATTATCTATTTATTGTATGTTTTGTATCTTGTATACAGGTTATAATGTTATTAGAATTGTCTGTATATACATATATATATACATTGCATATATGATTGCATTACATGCATCCATGACTGTACATAATGTGTTTCATGTTTCATTGCTTAATAAATATATACCCAATGCTAATCATGTTATTGATTGGAATGTGATTTAGGTAGAGGAAGAAGGTGTCTTGCAAGTACATCTAGTGCGCATATTGGACTGGAAGAGAAAACAGCTTTGGAATCAAGCCATAGGACTTGTAAAGGTCCAGTGGACCTGGTACGGTCCTGAGGACGTGACATGCAAGCATGAGGATTCTATGCAGGTAGAATACTCGCATCGTTTTTACTATTTTGGAAATCTTGTTGATGTTGTGTAAAGAGTTGCACTGAGGACATTGCAAAAATAAGGGGAGGGGATTGTAATACCCCAAAGATGTGCCCCAGTTGTATTTATGAAATGTAAACATGTTTTGTAGGTTTGTGAGACAAGTGTTATAATAAGCTAGGAGGAGTATGTGATGATTAGACTAGAGAGCCTAGGATGCTAAGGCTAGGAGCATGTTTTGTATATGTAATTATGCAAAATCATTAATAAAATATAAACATCGTTGCGTGTAGACCGACCACGAAGAAAGAGTGATGCGGGACTAAGCTTCCAAAAGGTTGGGTAAGGGAGGAGGCTAAGTGTTTGGGCCTAGGGGATAAGCTAGGGGGCTTACCTCTAAAGGGGATAATAATTTATTATTATTTCCTAAAAGACTAAGGTGGTCAATTGACCAAGTGTTGTCCTAAGTTCCTGGAAAAGGAACATATGCTAAGTGGAGTGCATGCGGCTGCAGGAAGATAGGTGTCGACCTGGGTGCATGCATTTATATCTTGGAAAGCCAACACTGTTAGGGGGTTCGCTTGTGATTCTCCATCCACTATCTAACTGTGAATCGGGGGCATCCATCACGGATCTCTAGAACCAGTAACCCATGGATCAAATCGTGTTGGGGGTTTGTCCATTATTCCATCCATAGTCTGAACCTGATACTGGGATGATCAACTTATGCATTTTTTTCCTGGTCATGCACCCTAAAACTCATGGGAAAACTGACGGACTAATCCATGTCTCCGGGGAAATCCGAGTATCATGTATTTTTCTGAGCCATGTGGTGTCCTAACTGTGGGTTGTTGGGGCCACGCAGTTCCTAGACTGAGTGTGTCTTGTTGCCTTCTATTTTCCTGAGTTGTATTGACCAGTGGTTGTTGTCCTCACCTTGCGAGAATTGAGTTGAAACTGGTTGAAGAACGGGTTATTAGGCCCGTGGTAGAAGAGGCATTTTTTCAGGCTTGTGAGCAGCTCTCTCTAGGTGAGAGAGTTTGTTGGGAAGTGGTTTTCTCCCAAAGAGAGTCCAGCACCAGCTACATATCTCTAAGAATTCTTGATCTGGCCTATTGTCAAGACCCTGAGAGGGAGGTGATGCAGTTGATGGATTGTGTGACAATGAAGGTGTATACTCCCGAGTGGAACAGGCATGTGGGGAATGCGAGTCTATAATTATTGGGCATAAGAAGGTTCCTGGAGAGAGTCCTTTTAGTTGCACTGTGCAATTTTCTTGTAACCTTAGCCTAGTCTAGGATTCCCTTGCCCTGGGTGGAGCTTAGTCCCATCTTAGGGGTGACCTATTGTTGAGCATGATGAGCAACATGGTCTAAGATTGGGAGGTTTGTGGAAGGTCTTCACGTAGTTGGTGGTCTTCTAATAAAAAATAAGTATCACTTTTATGTTCATTTACATGCCGTGTAATGATACATATGTTGCAATTGATCAATATTGATTGCGTATGTTTTATATGTTGCATTTGTAGGCTTACTGTTATTTCTCCATTATTATGTTATATATATGTAGAATAGTCATTCTATATTTATATGAATGTGTATGTTTTTCCACAAGTATCTCTGTGTGGCATAGACAGTAGTTAAGACTGGAGCTGTCACAGATCAAAGTAGTGCAACAAAGTTGCAGGGGTAGCATTACCCGGCCTGTTGGTGGTTGGGGATGTTACACAATGGAGGACATTTCTTTGTCGTAAGTAGGATACTTACAAACAATATCTGATAATTTCTCATTATGATACACCATGGGGTGGTCGTGTTGAGTGAGAACGACGCCCACAACATAGTCTGAAGCATCTGTCTTGATCTCAAAGGGATGTTGCAGGTCCGGTAATGAAAGTATTGGGGATGAGCAAAAACGCTACTTCAAGTCATCGAAGGCTTGTTGTTGGGATAGGCCCCATACAAATTTTTCCTTACTACCACCCCTGGTTACTTGGCTGAGGGCCCATGCGATATGAGAGAATCCCAACATGAACCTGAGATAGAAATTGGCGAGGCCCAAGAAGCTATGAAGCTCAATGAGTTTGGTTGGGGCTGGCCAGTCATGAATGACCTGGATCTTGGCTGGATCCACGTCCACACCATGTTGATCAATAATGTATCCTAATTAATGGACCCTTTCCATGCCGAAGAAGCATTTTTCCAAGTTTTCATATAGTTTGTGTTGTCGCAGGGTGTGCAGAACCTATTGAATATGTTGTAAGTGTTCCACACAAGTCTACTTGTAGATGAGGATGTCATCTAGATACACCACTAAAAAAGTACTGGTGAAATGTTGTAGGATATTGTCCATCATCCTCATAAACGTTGTTGGACATTTGTCAAACCAAAGGGCATGACCAACCATTCAAAAAGGCCTTCTTTTAACTTGAAGGTGGTATTCCATACATCTATCTTTTCTATTGGGACCTGGTGGTAGCCATACTTTAGATCAATATTATTGAAGTATTTGTCCCCCATGAGTTGATCAAGGAGGTCGTCGATTCGAGGAATCAAGTACCGGTTCCAGACTGTGATTTTATTCAGGGCTCGTTACTCAATGCATAGTCACCAGGTCTTGTCTTTCTTCTTCACTAGTACGATTGGGATCCCACAAGGTGATGAGATGGGACGGATTTTCCCCTTATGGAGCAGTTCTTGGATCTACCTGTTGATCCCCTCATTTTCTAAAAGAGAGTGACAGTAGACTGACCCATTGGGTAGCAGTGTGCCTGGGGTCAGATCGATGGGATGCTTGACCTACCAGTGCCGAGGTACCCCGATAGGAGAGGAGAAGATATATGATTATTCTTCCACGACCTTATCCACTTTATTTTGTTGTGTGGAGAGATCGGTTGTGGAGGCCCTAGATGTGGCTGCGATATTTCACTTACTCTGAGAGTGAATCACAAAGAAGACAAATTTCTCGGTCTGAGAGATGACCTTCCTGCATTGCTTGGTAGATATCAATGAAATAACACTAGGAGGGACTGCCTAGGGTATCCTGTACAATTTCCTGTTCAAATTAATAATAACATGATGAGGCCTAGACTCATATACAACATGACATTAACATAAATAAGGTTGGCCCAAAATAACATTACAAAATTTGAGAGGAGCAACATCACACAATACCTCATCTTTGAAGGGATTGATGTCATACGATAGTCAACATTGTTGGCAGACACAAAGATTGCTTCCTTGGTGGAGTTATCCAATGGTGTAGGTTGCATGTGCGGCATTATCGGCAGGGCCAGTCACTTGACGACGTCTGCTGAGATGAGTTTCTTCTGGCTACCGCTATCAACAATGAAGTGCAATGAGGTGCCTTTTACCCACATCTGTGAATGGAAAAGGTGCTCCCCTTCTTCTGGCTCATCTAGTTCACCAGGCTGGAGCTTGGTGGTAGAAATGGTGGCATTGGGTTCCACATCAATGATCTGTCTTCCCCTTTCTGGTTCTAACTCAGACTCAGAACCCACATCTAATTTAGAGGCTTTCACTTCGTCCACCAGTGACTGCTTTGAGAGACAATCAAAAGTGTTATGCCAAGGGCTCTTATGGAAGTCGCACCACTTCCCAGTATCCTTCTTTGTCTTTCCGTTGTCCTTCTTTTCTTTTGGCTTGGACTGATTGTCCTAATATTGTCCATCTTTTCTTTGTCCTTTGTTTTGTAGGTTGGGGCCGCCCTTTCTTGGTTTTTGCTACGAGGGGTTCCTAGGCCCAAATTGTCGCATCTTTTGTTCGACCTTCTGCTCGATTTTGATAGCATATTGATAGGCCGCGCCCAAGGACGAGATGTATAGAAATTTCATTTTGGTCTGGATGTATCTATGTAGAGCACCGCGATAATTAAGCACCATATGTCGATTTGAACCTTTGATACCCATGTTGGTGCACAGGGTATGGAAGATATTTGTGAAATATTACATTGTTTGGTCTCTTTCTTGCCGCAGTGTGGTCCATTTGGTATACAAGTCGTCATAACTTTCGACAGGGTAGTATTGTTCCTTAATATCATCCCTGAAGGATTCTCAGGTGGCCGCGACTATAAATAATGATGCTTCATCTATTTCATTTTGCTCATAGAAATTTTCCCACCAATCTTTGACATGGGGAACGACTTTGAGGAGCGCAAAAGTAATTTTTTCTCTATTTGAAAAGTTATGGACATGAAAATACCCTTCTAGTAGATTCAACCACTTGTCTACATCATCTGCATCTATCTGACCTTCAAATATCGGAATATTGAAGTTGATCTGTACCTTGAAGGGGGTGGCACCTCCGCTCGAGGAAGATGCATCACTTGTTGGTAGTCGCCAAAGGATTTTCACAAAAATATCCATCATCTTGTTCCTCTGTTGCATGAGGGATTCCTCAAGAAACATTTTGAAAGTATCTCATGTCCCTTCATCTTTCTTTTCTCTTTCCATGAGAGGTCGTTTGGGCGTGCGAGATATTTTGTCCTCAAGAGAAACAATCTTGAGACCCAATTCTTTGTACCCTGACCTCGTTGGGGACATGCATTAAGACAACAAGGAGTAGACCGCTCTGATACCACTAATATAGATTTTATGAGCAGAACAAAATGAATACATATTATTAAAATATGTTTAACACATAATAACAAAGATACAATCAAATTGTTTTTCTATTCAATAAGGAAATAAGCTGAAACTGTAAAATGCAGCAGAAAAAAAGCTTGTTGGAATGGTGGCAGATTATCTCTGAGAAGATATGTGATGGTTGTTCTCATTCGTAAGAATATGATTACAATGAGGCTCTGAAGGCCTTTTTACAATAAACAAGAATGTAAAAAACCCTAGACATCAAAAAACCTAACCCTAGGAGATGAAGCACCAAAAGTCACGTGGGCCCGTTTGGGTAAGTTGGTACATCAAATTCTCGGGGTTGTAACTTTTGTATACGATCTTTGTTTTAGGCGCACAATAGCGCATTGGAAAGGTCTATCTGAGGAATATAGATTTTGTTGTGATCTATCAAAGGGAATTTTCGACTATGGTGAGCCCTAAAAACGTTGTTTAGGGCCTCAAAACGGCCCCGCAAGTCAAGGACTCGAAAACTAGGAAAAAAAATGCCAAACTTGAAAACTGCCAAAATGAACCAGTTGGAATAGGTGGGAGGCCACCGACATCCATCTGGATCATATGGACCTTGGATTCTTCATGATCCCAAGTTTCAACAAGAAATATAATATCAATTTCACTTGGGATCCAACTTAACATGGGAACTTTTCTCCGTAGGAATCCATAACATAAAGTTCCAAGAGAAAATGCAAATTGTCCCAAATTCCTAGTGATTATTGTATTTTTTTAATCTCTACTCCTAATAATAGATTTCATGTTTCTAAGTATTGCCCATTTTCCTTCCTTTCTTTCTTGTTTTACTTTTGAACTTCCTTCTTTACTTCAACTTGATCTTCTAGAATGAGGTCTTCATTTATAAACATTATTGACTCTTTTAAACTCAGATTTTTACTGAGTATGCCATATTTATGGTCATTAGAGTTTACCTTGACACCAATTAACATATTTTTATGCTCGATTATTTTTCCTAGCCTCTTTGCTTCTATGAGACAAGTTGTTTCAAGTTTTAATTTATTTTGTAGTTCTTCATTGACTATTGCTAGTGTCCCCTCTTCTTTCTCTTCTTTCAAACCAAAAGTTATGATATTCAAGGATCTTTTGATACGCTCATGGTATAACTCTATAATATTGTTCATTTCCTCTTTGATCGGTTTGATATCCAATTTACCTTCAAATTATTTAGGGCCAAATTGTTATTTAACTTCTCTTGTAGCTCTTTAATCTTGTTCTTCCTTTTAAGATTTTGTAGATTATTGACCTCTCCTTCTTGGTTTAGTTGTTTTTTTCTTGTTTTTTCTTTTTCATTTCTTGTAATATAATCTCCATTTTTTGTAGTTTATTCTCCAACCCTATTATTTTATTATCCATGTGAATATTGTCATGTCATGAAAGGGTGCAAACTTATTATCAAGCATTAACTATAACTATATTTGAAGTTTTTATTCTCTTTCTTCTCTATGTTTCTCTAATGATTGTATATATTTGTAAAGACTTGCTAGGATTAATTTATTGGG
>JZKD02S1661775.1:33747-54883 GCA_000966675.3 Picea glauca
TAGGATAAAATTATTTTACCTTAAAAATCACCAAAATTTTATAAAAACTATATAAAATCCTTAGAAATTTGAATATTTTTACAAAAATATCACCAATGATTTATAGTTGGCATATGAAGGATTAGTAAGATTCGCCAAGGCTTCTACATTTTAAAATAAATTTCCATCCTTAAAATCATCCCTGATCAAGGGCACTACACAAATTGCAGGTTAGCGTCAACCACGAGGTACAGTCTCATGCGCATAAAAACTTAGTCGAGCTACAACAAGCAACAAAGAAGTGGGAGGTGTTGGAAAAATTTTGTGAGCAGGCCAAGTTCAAAACTTAGGAGGAAAAAGAATGTAGGAATGAACTGGAATAAAGAGTGGGAGGAATTTTTGAGAAACTCCCAAGCACCGCACAAGGAAATGAACTCCCAGTAGTAGAAAAGATCGACCAGATTGTGCAGGAAATTGATCAGTATTAGAAGGAGATCGAGTTTCTCCGAGAGCAGCTCATACCCACCACTCCACCAGCAGTGAAGGAGAAAAGGAAGTAGGAAGCAACAACGCAACAGGTTTGCACAATAGCTGAATTGTTCGATAAAGCAGTGCAACTTTGGACAAGGTTGGAGGAGGACCCACAGGTCCAACGCTGGGACAAGGAAGAGGAAAGGATCAATGCAGTGATCCAAGAGCTCAAGAAGAGGCATAATACCATACCAATCCCATAACGAGTCAAAGGGATGCAAGAGATCAAGAAGATGCAGGCAGAATGTATCACTGCTCAAACACAAAAACAAGAGCGTCAGTCTCAAATAGAGCCATTACAAGAATGGGTAGCAGAAGTACTCTCACATGCAGAAGGAGATAAAACATAGATAACATAGACCTAGGGATAATATGTAGGATTTCCGGGTGACGAAGTGGCATATCAGGTAGTGGACACCATCAAGGAGAAGACCATGCAGGCACTAACAGAAGCAACAGAGATCAAGGAAAAGTTCCAGACGATCACCAAGGAGATCGAGGAAGCTCAAAAGGATTAGATGACTTGGGATGAGTCACATGCTAGTGTTGGGGGCTTGTTGAAACCAGGCTGAAGTGGAAAGAAGAATGATCATGGGGAAAGAAAGCATGCAGAAACCAAAGTAACAGCTGGAGAAAGAACAACACGTGTGCATGCAAGAAAGTGTGCACAAGGAAAGTGAAAGCTGGAGGAAGAACAACACGTGTGCATGGGAGGAATACCTAACGTCGGTAGGGTTAGGGCTTTGGTAATACATTGTAAATGGCTGAAGAGCCCGATAGATATAAATATAGATACATAGGTATCATATGGGGTCACTTTTTGTATTAGTTCGGGTGTTCTTGTATTATTCCATCATAGTTATGTACGAGTCGATGCGTTATGTAATACTGTTATGAACCATTTTTATAAGTTGTTGAGCTAAGAACAAAGGAGAGAAGAAAGGTTTGAGGATTATATTGTAGGCTGTGGAGCCTAGTGCGATCTATCTCACCTCATATAGATCTTGCCCATGAGAGGAGGATTGTAAGTGCACAGCAATGGAAATGCAGAACTACCATAATGAAAGAGCCAAGAGACAAATATTTGTGGACATAGCCCAGGAGGGGGTGAACCACGGTAATATCTGTGTAATGTGATGAATTCATGCATATCTTTACTTTCTTTCAGTAGTTAGTTGTTATGCTTAATGAATGAGTTAATACATTGTATGGAATACGATTGAACTGTTCAGGAAATAAATGGTGAAAGATAAATGCATAACCGTAAATAATAGTAGATTGCAATCATAATTCATAATACATTTCTCTGAATAATAAACCCCTATCTCATACTCAATCCTAGGCTGTAAACACACAAGTCTTACAACCACCCATTTAAAGCTATCTCGGGTGAGACTGCGCAATGAATTTTGTGTAATGTGTTGCTTTTTGGTTTACCAGGAGGGGTGATAGTGTTAGAGGTGTTGTTGGAAACCCGAAAGACATGAAACCTGGGTCAGTAACTTAGATGGTCAAGAAAGAAGAATAAGTAAGTAAAATCAACAGATTGCAAAGAAGAAATTATTATTTAAATGATAAATTAAAGTGACAAAGTCAAGAAGAATTATTTAAATAATAAAGTAAAGTGACAAAATCAAAGAAGATTATTTAAATGATAAAGTGAGGTGACAAAGTCAAGGAGGAATATTTAAATGGATAACTTTCTATTTATGGAAAGTGGTTAACCCTAAAAATGAGGAAAATAGGTTAAGTAACCTAGAAATGGGTTAAGTGACCTAGAAATGGGTTAAGTGACCTAAAAGTGGGTTAAGTGACCTAGAATATGCTTCTAAGGAAGCTACTTGAAAATTACTGTTGGCACAGGGTCAGACCCAGGGTTCATTGCTACAACAACGTACCAACAAAACCCTAATTACCGGCCCTTTCGGCAACACCTGCGAAGCAGATGAAGTCTCACCCGAGGTAGAGGCAGGGGTGGTTGCAAGACTTAGGTGTCTACAACCTTAGCTGGGACACAGATATGTGATTCGGTCCGTACTGAATTTTATTAAGGGCCAAAACCTGTGGAGTGTGTTTGGGGTTATGTGAGGTGTAGACTAGATTGCAGTCTTCAGTTGGTTGTAATAAGTGTGGAAGACGCCATTGGATTTCCACTGCTTGTTCATGTCACTAGAGTACCACATCGTACTGAACTTCATGTCCAGTGGTTCAAAGGGCTCAATGTCTAGGAAGGTTGCACCTTTCGGCATCTACCATGCGATGAAAGCAATGCGGATGAGAATCCAACTGAAGTGGAACTCATACCCTTGGTCCTGCGCTTCTCTGTAGTCATGTTCTAATTGGTTCACCAAGTATTTGACCCAATTTATATGTAGGCCCTCCGTGCACTTCCCTGCGAGGTCTACTACAAATCCGGTTACTTGGGTGGGCCGGTTCTTGCACACTATTTTTTCAGCAATTAGTTGATACACTACGCCGCTCTGGATAGAGGCTACCTTGTAGCCTCGCATACCCTTCTCTACATTCCATATGTATCTTTTATCCTTTGGGCGAGAGCATGATCTGTGGTCTTCCGAGGGTAGAAATATTGTGGGTCGAGGCCTTGCATGCTTAGCCTTGTGATCCGATTGATCAAATATCGAATCCACTATGATGTGTCGGTTCAACCACAAATACCTGCCATGGTAGCATGATAGCAACAACTTGACGCATGCATTCACCTCCTAGTGTCGTCTGAAGTGTGGAATCTTCATGAAATTCAGTAAGGTGGACTACGCGAGGTTTTGGGTCCATGACTGAGCGATAACCTTTGAGTTCTCTCATTTTTTTTGCGTCAGATACTTATGAGGGGAAAACATACCATAAAACTTCTTGTCGCTGAGGTTGAAGTCACTAAACTTAAATGCAATGAGCTTATCCTGGTCGACACGAACTCCGCGCACCCCTTTCGGAAGGTATGTAGTGACCAAATTATACTCAAATTCGTGGGGTACACTGTCACGATTGATGGCGCCACTCAGAGGTGGTAGAAAAGCAAGTAGAATGCTCAGAATTAGCTTGGCATTTGTGATATCATCTCCGTGCTTCGTTCGTTTTTCATCCATTGTCCGGGATGGACCGGCTCGAGAAGTGGAAGGAGAGGCCTGCAGTCCTCTCGTTGATGATGCTTATACGCCTATAGATAACCCTCACTCTGACATGACTCTCTCAGTCATCAAGTCGATCAAAACTTCTTCAACAACTTTATCTGCAACGCTGAGCTTGTTCAACATACAAGCTCAGGGTTAACTAGATTGGGGCTAGGATTAATTTAGATACTGTAATGAAAGAGATGGGAACAAGGCGATGATCACGATGAAAAATAATCTTAGGCTTCGGGCTCAAATTCTCAATTGGAAAAAGTGTTCTCGGTGCATGCGTGACTGACTAAATAGGAAACTTGGCAATGGTCTACTTGCAACGGGTATGCGGCTCATTAACTCTTGTTCTATCCATTATGGCACAATCCAACGATCTGATGGTGAGCCATCAATGCTTTCTGACCCATTCAGAGTGGCAGTTGAATGGGTATATCAGCTTCCAACGACTATATTGCTTCGCCATGGCGAAGTGGCATATGTCGTTGTTCTGATATCCTGGTGAAGCTCCAATTATGCAAAGTTTCTTTCTGCGAGGTACCCTCTGGAACCTGCTGTAACTTTTCAATCTTAGCCTTTTTCTTACTCAACTTTCTATCCTTCTTTATAGTGAGCCTCGTCTCAGTGGTTCTTTTCCCATTCTGATTCTTATTTTCTTTGGACATAGGCACTTCACGCTATTGATATTCTCTCCTAGGATTAGATTGTAACACCTCTTCTTGATCTGGGGTAGAGATTTTAGTCTTCTGTAGGTATTCCAATGGTCTTATAGCTTCAACATTTGGGCCTTTAGTGTGAAGTAGCTTCGATCTATCCTCCTTCTCTTTAATCAACTGAGCGATCCTTCTGGTCATGAAATCTTTTAACTCTTGTTTCTTCTGCTCCAAGGCTTCTTCTTCTTCCTTTCATCTAGATTGATCTCTTTCAATCCAAGGTTTTCCCAGTAACATAGTAAACGGGGTGCTATCCTTAATAAATTTGATAATCTCAAAATCTTCTTCTGTCGAAGTTCCATTGGCATTCATAGGTATTTGAGTGATCTTCCCACATAAACTTATCAGCTTCCTTCTGAATAGTTCTATTCCTCCTAATGAAGGGATCATAGCAGGCTTCCCTATAGCTTCCCAAGTTCTTTTTGGCATAATATTCACTTATGTCTCTTCATCTAGAACATAGTCAATGTCAAAGTCTCCTATTCTTGCTTCAATGCATTCTTTTTCCTTAAAGATCTCGGATAATCTAACATGTCGGTGGTCATTCAAGGTTTCTTTCATCTGTAACAATACGTTCTCTGATTCTTTCCAAGGTTCTGCTATTTCTGGATCTACCTTAGGGTTTTCCTGGTTTAGGTCCATTCTTTCAAGCTTAGAAATCATTCTAGGGCAATCCAATACTTCATGGTCCATAGCTTTGCAACAAAGGAAACTAGGTCTTCCACCAGGGCATTCCTTAGCCAGATGTCCTATTTTTATTCAACTGTAGCAGAGGGTTAATCCTCTCTTTCGTTTAAATGATCCCCAACTTCTCCTATACTGCACACTAGGGTTATAGAAGCTAACCTTTAACAAATTATTTCTAGGATCCTGCATCCATTTGTTAGTCCAAACATTCTTTCTATGCATAGGTATAACATATCTTTCATTATTCTTATCAGATCTATTCATATCAAATCTTCTTTCATCTAACAGTGCCCTAGTTTTCAAGCTAGGACAAAATCTATCAAACACACCTAGATCCATACTTTAGAAATAAAAAAATTCACTAATCTTACTTTTACAAAGCACAAAGCTTTCAGATCTAGAATTTTTCACTATTCTTACCTTTATCAGAGCATAGGGCTTACAGATCTTACCTCTTTCGATCAAAACTTCTCTCTTTTACCTTTCTTAGAGAAAAAAGCTTTAAGATCTCGCTTCTTTTCTTAAGATTCGACCTCTTTTCTTCAGATATGGCTTCTTTCTTTCAAAACCAACCTCTTTTCTTTATCACAGAGCTTCACAGATCAGTAGAACACTGCACACTAGGGAAACAGATCTATGCACGGAGCTTCCATAGTTTCAAGTTGAATCTTTGCACAAAGCTTCCTCTTCCTTAGTTCCCAGCAATCACAGTTTCAGGTCCTGGCAACAGAACCATTTGTTATCACTGAAATTTCGTCCGCAAATGGTTACAAGAATTCAACATCGTCAAATAGTTATGAGGTCACCCATGGACCAAAATTACCACAAAAGCATTTCCAAAGGGTCAACAACTATACAACCAATGACAAAATTAAAGTGCGCTATGACTACATAGGGCGTGCGTGCACATGCGTAAAACAAAAATGCAGGAAAAGAACACATGCACCCGATGCACGATTGTGGTCGCTAAAAGCCACACACATCTGAGATCGATGCATTTATGAGAGTGTTCAACCTCCCACCCACTTTTGGTTTAGCTTCCAAGTTGATTTGACACTCAAATATGGACTGGATCCGACTGGGTGGTTGGTCAAAGACCTAAAAATGCCCTAATTAGCCTCTTTCCACACTACAAGTTGGCTGCACAATACCTCAAAGAGCTGCTATAAAAAGGCCATGGGTGCACTTCATTTTTTAAGGAATTCAATAGAAAATTTATGCTACTACTATTCTCTTGAGGAATCCTCTATTCTCATCAAGAGTATACTAGCACCATTACATTGGGAAATCCATCTCACCCCTTGAGTGGAATAGCAAAGAATTCTTTCACCATTTTCATTCAAAGTTGTAAGAAGAGGTTATTTGTGGGGGTCCAAGAGCCCTCCCTTGGAGGAAGAAGGGACTCATAGTCCTCTTTATTCTTGGTGTTTTTTTTCACTGATATAAACCTTACCATTGGTGACATGGGTCTTATTGTTTCTTTTGTCCTTATGTCCCTATGCTCATTAGTTTAGTTGTTATTTCATTTCTTAGTTTAATTCTTAGTTGTTCTTTTATATTTCTTTCTCTAACCCTTTTCCTTACAACTGTCCTACTTAGAAAACCCAACTAAGCTTGCAAGCACCTCTGTTTTTCTCACTAAGGTGACGAAAGAGGCACAATAGATTGGTGAGTCTGCTGGGTAAAGGTATCGATTTCCTACCCCATTTGGGTTTTTATAGCTTTTCTTTTGGTTTATTTAACTTGCAGGTGCATTAACCAGCCCAAGCCGACCTACAAAACATCCAATTCCAAGTTGAATTGAGAGAATTCCATCCAGAATTTTCTTTCACGGTCGTGTGTCAGTTGTGCGTGGGTTTTTTGGCCCACAGACGCGCATCATGCACACATGCATCTAAGTCACAGTTCTGTTTTGCGCACTTGCACACATAAACTTGTTTCAGTCTACGCACAGGCACTCAGTGTGCCTCTGTCTACTCTGGGACCCGCACACCTGTGCAAAAAATACACATTGTAAGGTTTTTTATGATTTGGGGAAGGACCCTAGCCTTCTTAAAAGTGATTTCATGCATGTTGTAAGCTGCACCACACTTAGTCCCCTCTTCATATAAAGGGATTATTCAAAACACATAGGCACTTAGGGGGTTTTAAATCATTATTTCCTCTTTTTCTTTCATTTTTCCACATGGATGGATTGCTTTGACTAAAAGTATAAATTGGAATCATTTCTAAATCACATAAAACTTGCATTGGGACTAGAAGTTGGATAACAATCACTTAGTATGCTCTTCTCTCATGCTTCCAAGTGACCTTGAGAATCAGAAAAAGATTGTAGGACAATTTCATCTCCCTTAAAGAAGACTTAAACCTTTAGGAGAGGACAACAACCCCTCTTGGGAATCCTCTTAGTTATTTTTTCAAACACATCTTAAGATTGTAACAGGCCCATACATGCCCACATGCTACAAAGATGGGATAGTGTTGAAATTTACTTTCTTAGAATAAATCACTAGTGAAGTTTAAAGGTTTTGTAACGGGCCCACACATGCCCATATGATCACAATCTAGGATAGTTTCAAATATTTTCTTAGATTAAATCACAATAGGGAGTTAAAAGAATAGTAAAGGACCCACATGTCCACATGCTAGTTTCCTAGGGACTTTTGAATTACGCAAGGTTGTACCAAAGGCACTTAGTTAATTAGGTAATCAACACTTGTAAGGACCAAGCGAAGTCCACATGCAACAAGGTGACACCTAATTCATTAAAAAATCGACACACTTTCACTCATTCACACACAAAAGTCACTTATCACTCACATAGTTTCTTCTCGAAACGTGGAGGTCAAAGTAAGTTTCCTCCAAAGGGATTCCGAAACACCCCACCCTTTTCTTGACGAAACTATCCACTCCCATTTAATTTCAAATGAGGTTGGTTCACACCCCCAACCTCTCAAACAAATACATCTAAATTTTTTCTAAAAACTCACTAAGTTTTCCTCCACAGGAGGTGCGAAAAGAATTTTTTTAGTCTAGGTAGGATTTTGGGGATAGGCATCCAAATAACTCCCCGTTATCTGATTCTCACATTGTCAAAACAATAGAAGTTGTCAAATAGGGAACCGAAAATCCTCCAAGTCAAGTGTTCCTAACACCATAAGGCAGGGAGATACCCGTGAAGGGGTGAAGGCCGAGGTCCATTTGTTCTGTGCATCCCCCCTTGAGGCACCCACCTCTTGGACGAGATCCAGCCCGTGACCCATTTCTTAGGCCGAAAATCTAAAGGCCGCACTTTGACCGAGGTACCTAGTGACCAAATGTTAGGACATCTACCCAAGTGGCAATTGTGGGCTGCAATTTCACCTTGATCGGATTTTGTGTGGCTATTGGGAAATATCGTCATCTTTTTTGGGATATGCCCCCTTTACCCCTCATTATAACTGATTATTTCATCCTTCACTAGTTTCTCTTCTGGTGACTTCAGACCCCACTGTTGAGTACTATTGGAAGGTCCAGTGCTATTTGAGAGGAAGGACGCTACATCTTTTAGGACACGAGCATTTGTTTTCTTTGATTCCCCATGCAGACAAAACCCACTTATCCACATATATGCTTCTTTTTCAAAACACTTTATGTATGATGCACTTCTGATTACATTTTGATTTAGATATATATATTGTGTAAAGTTCAAAATTTGTAACAAAGGCTCTTGTTTATTTTCTCTCATCACATTTTTCACACATCCACTCAGTTATTCGGACATCATAGGGGACCCACAGAACCCCCGTCATTCTAGACGCTTACTAAACCTCCCTCCTATTTTAGGGGGAGTTCCTGGTATTGCCAACTCATCGATAGCACCTTCACACACTCCTCTGAGTGCTACTATCTTAGGATCAATGTTGCTTGGTTCCACATTACTTAGGTCCACTTCCCAAGTCCCTCTGTCCACTCGCTCTCCTCTACACGGAAGTGGAGGGCCAACTTCCTCTCAAGGGGGAAGTACCAACCCACCTAGCCACCCTCAAGGTCCAGGTTCACAACACACTCACACCATGGCTGGAGATAATCCTCCCCCCCCACTACAGATGCCATATTTGGCCTCTCTTAACATACTAGATCTAAGAAAACTCACAAATGATCCCATATTGCATGACTCCACATGGCCTGCAATGCCTACCAAACTATCTTAAGACATCCCCAAGTTTGAAGGAAAGGTAGGAGATGACCCTGCTAACCATGCCATGACTTTCCACCTATGGTGCTCTTCCAACAACATTATGGATGATTCCATTAGACTACGATTATTTCAATGCACACTCACTGGCCCATCAACCAAATGGTATGTAGACGAAAAATCGGGGTCCCATGCGACTTTCGAGTCCTTGGCCAAAGAATTTTTGACCTTCTTCCAATTACCAATCCACCACGACAATGGTCTTGAACTACTCTCTAATTTTAAGAAAACCTCAGCCACACATATCGTTGATCACAGTCATGAGTGGCGTAGACGATGTAGTTTGTGCAAAGATGAAACCACCAAACAACAGTGTCTTGACTAGTTTCTCATGTCACTTGTCTCTCTCCTCGGTAAAGATGTAGCTTCCACCTTCCCTCAATCTGAAGAAGAAGACATTAGTAAGGCTCAACAATACGAAATCATCTATTCACAATCAGGGTACTTATACACGGTACTTCCTGATCTCCCCAAACCTGTGCCATTTGGTCAAGACAAACCTGGGATGTCTCACTCAACAGACGGATTGATTAGTAATACTACACACCACAGTCCTCAACCCCAACCACTACCAATGTATGGAACACCTCAATATCCATCGACATATGGGGGAACCTCTTATTACCCCCCACCCCCTTATCAACAACCATACCCTGTTGCTATTCCTCCGCCCATCAGTGGGCCACCACCGACACCCCCAATACACCCACCTATCCAAACAAGTTATGGTGCCCCCTCTACCTCAGCTTATACTTTAAGTACTAGTGAAAGTGCCATGCCTTCCTATGTACCTTACAGATCACAACTCCCACAGAATCCATACTTTCCATTTCCTAGTCCTCCACAGCCCATGGCACCCCCACACCCTCATGCTGGGGTGAAATTTGTTCAACCTTCTCCCATTCAGCAATATCAAAATTTTGAACAGTTGAATACGCTAAATACGACCCACCCATCGAATAATTCCAAAAAGAAACGAAGAAATAGGAACAATAACAACCTAGTTCAAGGCGGGAATCAACCCCAACAAAACCAACCTACTAGGGGAAACTAGGACCAAGGGAATCAGAACCCCCAGGGGGGAAACAACAACATGCGTCAAGGGAGAAATAACATTATTATTAAAACCACCTTCCCTTGTTCCCTTTTCGGTGAGTTCGGTCATTATACTCATTATTGTCCCCAAATCGCTGATTTTAAATGGCTGAAAGACTCAGGCAGTCTACCACATCCTCCAGCACCGCCTACCCCTCAGCAGGCCCCACAACAATATGTGCAACAACCCCCCCCAGCTGTACTGCAGGATCCCATTCCACACCAAGGTGTGATGAAAACCCAACAGGACACGTAGCCTACCCCACATCAGTTGGGATAGTACCTCAATCCAAACAATCCGGCAGATCGTGCTATCCTCCTCACCAGTGAGGAAGAAATCCTTTTGCAAAAATGTAATCGTCAATATCGTGCACCCATTGAGTCTCCTCCCATTCCCCTAGAAACAAACCCAACACCAACGGGAACCCCGTTGGTACTCCCTCGCCCTACTGCCGAAACACCTCTTCGCATCTCTCACATCCCATTGCGTAGGAATGTCCACAACCCCCAGGCTAGGGCGACGCATAATTACGGTTTGGTTGACGACTTAGCACAATCCCTGGCTGCCATGTCAGTCTTAGAAGTCCTTCAAACTTGTCCCACTCAACGGAAATCATTACTTTCCACCTTGGGGGAAGTCGACCCTGCGGATGCCCAACTCATCACATTCGATCTTGAGAGCGGAGAACCTCGCCTTCCTTCTCTGATCGCTTTTCAAATCCCAGTAAAAATTTGGAACATTACAGTTCATCGGTGCATCATCAATGAAGGTGCATCCACATGCATTATGTCCAAATTTGTATGGAAAAAACTTGGTTCCCACGAACTCATACCATCTTCCATTACCTTACGAACTTATGACGGATGACCATCATCTTCTGAAGGGATCTTCCAAAATGTCCCCGTAGAACTCAGGGGCAAGACCATTCTCATCGACATTGAATTTATCGATGCCCCACTCAATTATAATATCCTATTCGGTCGTAGCTACATGTACGCTATGAAGGCAGTTGCCTCTTCCATCTTTCGAACGATGATGTTCCCCCATAACAGGAAGATCATTACCATTGACCAAGTCTCACATTACGAGCCTAACCCTTCTGCCAACATCGATAACATTCTTCCTCTCATCCACATGAGTCATGACACATACCCACTCATCGAAATGGGTCTCAGAATTTTCAAAGACCCATCATTGTTAGGAACTTACCATGGTGCACCACCACTCCTTCATCCTTCCAATCAAGTATGCGTCGTATCATCCAATGGAACTAACATAGAGGATACCTTTCCTCCTAGGGAGGCTTCTATCATATCTGACATCCCACTAGTCGTAGATCTCCCCCCTCATGAGCCTCCTGCGAACTCGTCGACTCCACCAGTCCACGATTTCACCTCTCCC
Source organism: Picea glauca (assembly GCA_000966675.3). Lineage (NCBI taxonomy): Eukaryota > Viridiplantae > Streptophyta > Pinopsida > Pinales > Pinaceae > Picea > Picea glauca. The sequence goes on from JZKD02S1661775.1 coordinate 45,529, forward strand.
CAAGGCCATATCCCAGTTTGGGAGACAGTTCCCCAAGCCATTACTCAAATCCCCTTCTTTTACCCCCCACCAGGCGTACAAGCTTTCCAAGTAGCAGCAACGCTTACCCTCCCTAATATGGTATTAACAGTTCTAGTTTGGTATTTACATCCATCAGAGATGGTCCCTCAACCATCCCTTCCCCCCCAAACGGAAGGAATCCCAATGACGATTCCCATACTCACTCCCACCATGCCCTCTACACCCCCACCCACTAACCTCCCTGCCACAGCTGGGGGCAGGTGAAAGAAGAAGGAGACCACAGATCCACTTTCCCCATGCGTCCAACCCCCTTGTGCGCTATGTGAGAAAGATGGACACCAAACCAACAACTTCCCATCTCTTCCCGAGTGACGAAACCTGATTCCACTCAATCAAACACCATCAACACTCGCCACTGTAGCAAGTACTTCCACCACCACCCCCCACTCAAGTAGTAAAGGGATGCGAACCAAATTCTCTTGTGCTATATGTTCAGAATATGGCCATTATACACACCATTTCCCAGCTCTGCCATGCTTTCGACAAACATTAGCCGCAGTACGCCAAAGCTTCCAGAACGAACCCAATCCAGCTACATCATCCCTACCAAAAATCACTGACATCCATTATGTCACAACTTCAGTCAATGAATGTATGCAATGCCCTTGCTCTCTATGCGAATCCTTAGATCATTTTACATACCAATGTCCTATGATCATTGAATATAGGCAACGCCAATTGACCATGATTCAAACCCCTAAAGAATCGATGGTTGAACTTACCTCGTCACTAGAAATTCTTCATATCATTTCTCCTGAACCCGAGGCACTCCCGATGCCTCCATGGTTCTTGGATGACTTATCCTAGGATTCACCCCAAATCCCCCCAAATATCCCACTAATTTCCCTATGGAAATTTCACACCCAACTACCATTGGTACTCCTTAGTACTTCGATATTTGGTTTATGTCGAGCGAACCATCGCAATATCATTGCGTCGTTCCCCCTACTTCTTCATCACTAGGGGACAACCACACGACGACAGTCACCGATATCACTCTTTATGACCCCTTGTATTCCTGCCAATTCCACTGTGATGAGGACATACTCAAAGAGTTAAACACCCTTGACTACCCATGGGATGCGCTACACCACTGAGCGCTCTTCCTTACACAGGAAGCTTCCACCCTTCCTAACCAACACCCCATATACGCGGTCGAAACCAAGGATTTTATCCCATTAGGGCATATCGACTGGTTCAAGAACCCCATTCCTTCCCCTGATGTGTTTGAAGAAGGCAACATGGCCAACATTTCCCCAACCATAAAAATCTACATTTCCATAAAAAATGGAGTCGTCAAGGAAATCACCATTGGTGCCACTTGCACTCCTCAAGAAATCACCGCCTATAAAGCCCTCTTCCAATAATATCGGGATATTTTTTCCTGGTCATACACATAAATGCTTGGCCTTGATCCCTCTATCGTCGAACATCACATCGACACCTGGCCTGACATTACACCAGTTCATCAAAAACAACGACCGCTACACCCATCCAAAGCAGTGGCCATCAAAGTCGAGATTGACAAATTGCGTGCGGCTGGGTTCATCTACCCCATCGTCTATACATCATGGGTTTCCAACCCTGTACCTGTTAAAAAAAAATAGGGCACTATCCGTGTCTGCACGGACTTTCGCGATCTCAATCACGCATGTCCCAACGACAACTTTACAACACCTTTCATTGATCAAATTATCGATGACTGCGCAGATCATGAGGCTCTATCCTTCATGGTTGGTTTCTCTGGTTATAATCAAATCCAAATCCACCCAACCAATCAATAAAAAACCACATTCACTACCCCTTGGGGTACTTTTTCATATCGTGTCATGCCTTTTGGCTTAAAGAATGCTGGCGCAACTTTCCAATGGGCTATGACATCCATTTTTCACGATCTGGCTCATATCATCCTTGCATACTTGGACAACCTCACAGCTCGATCCAAGAAATGCACCCAACATCTTGATGATTTACGGATCATCTTCCAATGGTATCGTCAGTACAACATCCGCTTGAACCCCCTCAAGTGTGTGTTCTGCATCACTACAGGGCACCTCCTCGGATTCATAGTTTCCCAAAGCGGTATTACCATGAACCCCCTCAAAGTCCAAGCCATCACAAAAATTCCACCTCCCCAGAATTTACATCAACTCCAGAGCCTACAAGGAAAAGCTAACTTTCTACGACGATTTATCCCAGACTAGGCCACTCGTGCACACGGTTTCCTTCGCTTACTATGCCACGAACTCCCCTTTCACTGGGATGAACAAGCCCAAAAATCATTTGACGATATTAAAATGGCACTGTCTAATGCCCCTTTAATTAGTTTAGCTGACTCTAATCGCGACTATATCCTCTACATATCCGCATCAACTGTCTCAGTAGCAGGAGTTCTCGTTCAAATCGGTGATGATGATCATGAGCATGTCATTTACTACATTAATAAAAACCTCTTAGGGCCACCCTTGAAGTATAAACACGAAGAGAAACTAGCCCTTGTAGACGTCCTTGCAGTCCAGAAACTACGTCATTACATTCTGCTCCACACGACTAAGGTCGTAGCAGATTCCAACTCTATGCAATACTTTCTCAACCATCGGTAAATTAATGGCAAATTTCCCCGATGGATCGTTATCCTTCAAGAGTATGATCTTGAATTCTCAACACCCAAGAGCAAGAAATCTCTTGTCCTTGCCGAACTTGTCATGACCTTCCCCTCTGATACTACCAGTTCTCCCGTCAATACCGACTTCCCCGAAGAACATCTCTTTTACATCACTTCGGATGATCCTTGGTACGACGACCTCCTCGTCTACCTCCGAACCCAAAAGTTTGGTAACCACCTCTCACGAGATGATCATCGTCGTATTTGCCAACAGGTCCCCCGCTATATCCTCATCAGAGATATCTTATATCAGTGAGGGTTCGACACCATACTTCGTCGATGCTTGACTATTGACGAGGCCGGTAGAGTTTTGAATGACTACCATAGCGACGCATGTGGGGGCCATCTTTCGGGAATGTCCACTGCTCAAAAAATCATCCGAGTAGGTTATTTTTGGCCTACATTATTTCACGATTGCATTCATGCCATGAAGCGATGTGAGAAATGTCAGCTTTATGCCAACAAAGCATGAGCACCACCTGCTCTTCTTCACCCAGTCACTACTGCCGGCCCCTTTTGTAAATGGGGCATCAACTTCATGACTTGTAATACCCCATCCAACAATGGACATAAATACATTATTGTCGCAGTCAATTACTTCACAAAATGGGTGGAAGCTATTACCACCTTCAACAAGACTGCTGACACTGTAGTGCATTTTTTCTTTAATCACATCATATCCCGCTTTGGAGTACCACTCCAACTAGTTTCCGATCACGGGAAACACTTCAAGAATGAGATTTTCGTCGAACTCTCATCTCGGTTAGGATTCTCCCATGAGTTTGTCTCACCATATTACCCTCAGTCTAACAGACAGGTCGAAGCAGTTAACAAGGTCCTCAAGACCATGTTATAGTGCACGGTTAATAAACATAAGACCAATTGGCATCATATGTTATTTTCTGTGCTATGGGCTTATCGTACGGCCATGAAAATGGCCACTGGTTTCACACCATTTCATCTAGTCCATGGGGTTGAGGCCACTCTTCCCATCGAGTGAGAAATTCCCACCTTACGCACCACAATTGAGCTATTACCCAACACTGCTCTAATGGAGCAGCGCTTGCTGCACTTAGAATCCCTAGATGAAGATCGTCGATCTTCATTACAGAGCAATGAGGCAGCCAAAAAATGGTCAAAAGCCACCTTTGATCGCTATGTCAACCTTCGCTCATTTCACAAAGGTGACCTCATCCTTGCTTACGATATCGCTCACGATACCCTTGGTCATGGCAAATTCGAGTCACTATGGCATGGCCCCTACATTATCCAACATTGCCTCACCAAAGGCGCATACATCCTGGCCTCTCCTGAAGGCCTCTCTCTCAAAGAACCTGTCAACGGGTTATACTTAGAGAAATTTTATGCCTAAGCATAGCCATTCTACTTTAGGTTATTTCTTTTATAGTGTTTTTAATCTTTTTTCCATCCCTCACGTCTAAACTATCATTTGTGCTATTGACAGATGCTTCCTCCATCGGCCTACCACATCTGATAATGATGCAATTATGAGAGTGGTTGGCCTCCCACCCCCTTCTGGTTCAACTTCCAAGTTGATTTGACACTCAAATTTGGATTGGATCCGACTGGGTGGCTGGTCAAAGACCTAAAAATACCCTAATTAGCCTCTTTCCACACTATAAGCTGGTTTCACAATACCTCAGAGAGGTGCTATAAAAAGGCCATGGGTGCACTTCATTTTTTAAGGAATTCAATAGCAAAGTTACGCTGCTACTATTCTCTTGAGGAATCCTCTATTCTCATCAAGAGTATACTAGCACCATTACATTGGGAAATCCATCTCACCCCTTGAGTGAATTAGCAAAGAATTCTTTCACCATTTTCATTCAAAGTTGTAAGAAGAGCTTATTTGTGGGGGTCCAAGAGCCCTCTCTTGGAGGAAGAAGGGACTCATAGTCCTCTTTCTTCTTGGTGTTTTCTTTCACTGATATAAACCTTACCATTGGTGACATGGGTCTTATTGTTTCTTTTGTCCTTATGTCCCTATGCTCATTAGTTTATTTGTTATTTTATTTCTTAGTTTATTTCTTAGTTGTTCTTTTATATTTCTTTCTCTAACCCCTTTCCTTACAACTGTCCTTCTTAGCAAACCCAACTAAGCTTGCAAGCACCTATTTTTTTCTCACTAAGGTGATGAAAGAGGTGCAACACCAGGGTTCATCGCTACAACAACGCACCAACAAAACCCTAACTACTGGCCCTTTCGACAACACCTGCGAAGCAGATGAAGTCTCACCCGAGGTAGAGGCAGGGGTGGTTGCAAGACTTGGTTGTCTACAACCTTAGCTGGGACGCAGATATGTTATTCTAACACTTAATAAATCACTTAGCATTGTCAGTTCCTCAATATACAATTAATAACCACTTTTCTAGTAAGACAAGGCTTCGTAGTATCCTCACTAATCTATTGTATTAAGCACTTAACATCAACGAATAGGTCATATCTAACTGATCAAGCACTGAGCATATTCATGTGTATCGGATCTAATATTCTACAAATCTTTAGCACTAAGCATAAGAAGATCTATCCAATCATCTCAAGCACTTAGCAAATAACACATCAATGCATCAGAATAGGGCACAAAGCAGGACAACACAAGGTTTACGTGGTTCACCCCCACCCTGGGGCTATGTACACCAACTCTTCTTATTTATTAGCGTCTTCAATCGGTTACAAGAACAGAGCCATCAAAATCCTATTGCACACAGGACAAAATATCTGCATAGCTCGCTAGATCCTTATTCCTTGCGGTACAACACAAAGCCTTATACAACTTATTACAACGACTTGCACTTAGCTTCTACAAGTCTCACATAGGCACAAAGCTCTTACAAAGCTTACTTGCACTTAGCATACATCACATAGATGCCGATATATATCACACATGTATATGCCTAGATACCTATTTATACATTACAAAATAGACCTAAGCACAGGTAAAACCCATGGGCCGACATCCCAATCCCATTACATATTCCCAAAAACCCGAAAGGGACCCAAAAGTGGGCCGAGATCCCATGATCTCCACTCCGTCTTGTGATCCTCCTTTGATAGGTTGTCGAAGTCCCAAAATAGGTCAATATGACCGAGAAACTCCCAAAACTTGGTCAAGGGCCAACAAGTATAAATAAGAGGAAAGGGTCTCTTGTGTAAAGGCATCTCTTGTGTATCTTTGGTGAGCATCTTGAGTGCATCTCTTGTGTATCTCTTGAGCATGTATTGACGATCTATTCTGAGAGAGAGAGAGTATGGAATATCTCATGGACACATCAAAGTTTCCTTAAGTCTGAGGTCTTGACGATGAAAGTTTTGGAAGTTCATAAACCCTAGTTTATGAGGCGTATGTGGGCTGACAGTTATTAAGGTGCATACATACTGAGTTATACGCGGGCTGTCAGTGTATTAGGGTGCATACGTACACGGGTTGGCAGTGTATTAGGGTGTGTACATTTTGGTAACACCATGTAAACTTGAAGAGATGAAGATGCAAAGGTTCTAGATTCTGAGATCAAGGTCCCAGGAAGGTCTACAGTGCTCAGATACATCAGATCTATCCATTGGTTCAAAAGGTATGGTCACATAGTTGTCTTGATGGATACTCTTGCTTATGGTATGGTGAATGGTTAAGAAATTCTTGATATGGATGTTGTGATTTGGTTTGTGTTGGATGATAGAGTGGGAAACACTCTCATGATTTAGTATAGATATGTTTATTATAGTATGCTGATTTCTTATACATGATTGAGTAGAATTCATATTGTATGGTTGAGGAGCATGAGTGAGTAGTTGGAGAGCTTGGATGTGTTATGAATGGTTGTGGGTCAGTTTGGATAGTGAAAGACAGAAGAGAGTGTGATTGTAGGTTTTAGAGGATCTAAGTTTGTGAAGTAAAGAAAAACCCTAGGTGCTTAGAAGTATACACAGGCTATAGTATAGACTAGCCACATACAAACGTGGGCTGTACTACTAGTAGGGCATGTACATACACATGATTCACTACCGACAGGTCGCATACCTGTGAAAAATTGATATATGTTGAGGATTGTTGCCTCATCTCAGTTGGTGCTGAGGGTGTAAGATGAGTCTTGCATTATAGAGTTGGTGCTCTTGTAGAGTTGTACTCCATTCAGTTGTTGCTGAAAAACCAAAGGATTGTAAACCATAATAAAAGAAAATTGTACATACATCTTGTGTTCATTGTGCTCCTTGTGATGATGACTTGTTGATGATATATGTTGCTTTTATGTGTTGCTGATGTATATTTACATTTGACTGGTTATGAATGACAGTAATAAGTAATGAGTAAATGGTGATTGCTAACTAAGAATTTTGTGAAGGGGAAGTTTTGGGAAAAAGAGCCCTACATTGTTCACCCCCCCCCCTCTTAGTGTAGTCAGTGTGTCCAACATACTGACTACACTAAGAGGGGGGGGGGTGGTGTTTTTTAAGTTTCGTTGTGCACATACATTGTATGTAAGGCTTTGTGCTACTGAGGAGTTGGATTTGTTCCTTGACCTAGTTTTGGGAAGGAGGATCTAGTGCGTAGCTCGCAGATCTCCTATCCTCTACGGATTTTGTCTCTATGGATTTGTGCACAGGAGTGGATGACTATAAGAAGCTTGAAATACTAATAAAGAATAAGATGAAGTTGGTGGACGTATTCCCACACTGGGGTGAACCACGTATATCCCGTGTCTTGATGTGCTTTGTGCAATGTTGTTTATGTGGTTATTTTCTTAGTGTTGTTGTTGTTATGTATAATGAATGCACCTAATGTTATAGCTTAGTGATTAATTGTGTGAATGAATTCTAGATCTGAGATAATGCTATGTGCTAAGTGAGTGGAAGTGTTTGATCTTAATTGTTACTGCGCTGATCTGTGATAAGGGTTAATCTGTGATGTGAATGAGAATCATAATCTAATGAATATTGTTGGCTAAGTGCTTTGTTAAGTGTTGTAATCACAGATCTATGTCCTAGCTTGGTTGTAGACACCTGAGTCCTACAAACCCCCTGCCTCTACCTCAGGTGAGACTTCATATGCTTCACAGGTGTTGCCGAAAGGGCCGGTAGTTAGGGTTTTTTTGTTGTGCTATTGAAGCATTGAACCCTGGGTCTGCTGCTGTGCCAACAGATGCAGTCTAATGATATTTCTTTAATTTATTGTAGTACTAGTGAAAATGTTGTTGATATTTTTACAAAGCCTCTTGGGAAAATTAAATTTGAAGTGTTTAGAGAGATGCTAGGTGTGAAAGTCAACCCTTTCTCCATTAAGGGAGAGAATTAGATATAATGGAGATTCTCTTAGTTATGCAGGTTTTGATTGCATGCTTATTTAGGATTCAGATCCTATTTTCTAGAGGTTTGTTTCAACTCTCTAAACCGAATGCGACCCTATATATTCATGCAATTCTAATTTATTAATGAAGATATGAGTTGTGTTTCTTTGGCTACCTACAAGTGTTGCCTCACCCAAGGGCAGTTGTTTTCATTCCGTTTAATTGTTTTTCCCATTCTTCAACTGTGAGGAAAAAGGAAGGGAAAAAAATAGCCCATGCATTGGTTTTTTTTGTGCAATGGCCAGTCCATACAAGAGTTGTTGTGGAAATAATTAATAACCCACTATGTCTCTTCATGTCATATGAATAAACTCAAAATGGTTTCAACACCTCATCAATATAGAATGTCACAAGAAGGACATAACAAAGAACCTAGTGGATAATGCACTATTGGTCATCGTGAGAGAAATGAGGGAAAAAATTCTACATGTGAAGATAGAATAGGATATCACCAAAGCATGGGTCATCCAATGATAAAAGAAAGAGATTCTCATTCGAGAAAAAAATATTTACATATGGCTTGATCTATATTGTATAGAGAATGAAATGAAACACATAGATAAATATAACAGAATGCAAATTAATACAGTGAAACCCAACTTCTATTAGCGAATAAAATAGCAGAATACTTTAGAATACAAACTAGATAGAATGGTGGTAGTTTATCTCTGGAGAGAGAGAGAGAGAGAGAGAGAGAGAGAGAGAGAGAGAGAGAGAGAGAGAGAGAGAGAGAGAGAGAGAGAGAGAGAGAGAGAGAAATGTTGGCTATGCACCTTCACAAAAATATATTAAAAGAGGTTGAAAGAATGGCATTTTAACATAAAGAAAGAGCCCTAACAGTCCAAAACCCTAACTCTAGGAGGTGAAGCACCAAAAGGTTTGCAGGCCTCAAGGTGGTTAGTTGATACACTAAATTCTCTAGGATGAAACTATTTTGTACAATCTCCATTTGGGATGCACAATATCTTGTTAGAAATATCTAACTGAGAAGTAAAATTGTTGGCAAGGCTAGGGTAGGCCATGGCCGCTCCTGGCTCCCAAATGGTCAAAAAACATCATTTACGACCTCAAAATGGCCCTATAAGTTTAGGACTTGAAAAATTGTAGATAAAAAACTGCCAATATATACAACGTTTTGAGCCAGTGGTAGAGGTGGGTGGCCACCGATTTCCACTTTGATCATAGCTCAACCACACTGGTAGGTGGGTCAGTGATTAAATTAGAGAGGAAAAAAACATTCTTGCTTTT
>JZKD02S1661775.1:85279-98228 GCA_000966675.3 Picea glauca
TATTCTCTTTTTCTAAAGCTTATGGTATGATGGGCTGGCAAATTGGATAGATAGCATATCCTTTTGAAGTCAAGGGCCTTGGAGCACAACTGTTTCAATCATTGGACAAAATCTTTCTCTGTATTCACTGGAGCTTGGCCCTGGGGGAACCGTTTGTTTGAATCATTGAAACAACTGGCATCAAGCATTTAAATTCGTGCATAACGCAAGGAAGGAAATCGTGGCATGATTGACTGTGTAAAACGTGTCTCATCCTCCGGTGATATTCTTAAAACCGTTTTATAACTTCTAGGGCGCAAAGCCACGACTGCCAGAGGTCAGAAACGTTATGTAACCTTGCCAGAGATCTGAAACGTTATGTAACCTTGCCAGAGATCTGAAACATGGTGTAACATTGCCAGAGAGAGATGGAAACGTTATGTAACATTGCCAGAGATCTGAAACGTGGTGTAACATTGCCAGAGAGAGCTGGAAACGTTATGTAACAGTGCCAGAGATCTGGAACGTATGTAAAGAGATGCCATGCATTGCTAGAGGGTTGGAAAAAAAGGAGATGAGAGCTTCTATGCTCGAGAAAAGGATGCAGAGAAATATGTAGAGGGGATCTAACGCTGCTATGTTTTAGAAAAAGGAGATAGACAGAGCATATACGAGATATGGGAATAGAACAAGAAATCGAACCTCCAAGCATTTTGTACTATTCTTATTCTCAATGAAATAGTAAGAGTTCCATTAATTCGACTGCTGTTGCTTGTAAGTTTGCTGTGGGTTGTTTATTTCCCAGTATGTGTTGATTTAGAGAATGGCCTGTTGATAGAGAAGGCAGGGCCCCCTTCGATGGAAACAGAGTTGTGTATATATGGCATTTACAGTAGACTCCAGATTTGATTTTATCTTTCAGCAGTTTTCCCGTTGGTTTAATAGAAGTAGTATTTCATTTCATTGCAACCAAGGGTTTAGCATTATCTTTTCAGCCATTGATTTCACTTCTTCAGTTTTCACATTTAGACTGCTTAACATTCAGGAACTGGTTCAGATATCTCATGAGATAGAGAAGTTTCCTTTGATTACAGTAGAAGGTTTATCTTTTACATGCATATACAGAACAATACCGGTTAGTACCGAGTAGTACCGAGTAGTACAAAGCAAAGTAGGGTACAATAGCTCTTTCCAGTGAGTTTCTTTTAGCAGTTCAGGGACTAGTTTGACATTCTTTAAACCCCCTCTTCAGCCCTGCATTTCCTGTGCTGGTTCCTCTAAGTCTACCTTCCCGGGTTGACAATTAAATGTTGATTTACATGGTATATCTGCAGCTCGACACCCCGATTTCTGCCTCCTTCTTAGAGAAAGAAGAGCTACTTCCTTGGCTAACATGCAAGATGCACCCCTAGAAGTAGAATCCAATGTGTTAGCAGTTGAAAGGCTATGGAGTAAATATGACAGAGACAAGGGAAGACAAAGATCTGAGGCCTCAACCTCTGGTTCTTCTGTAGCTTACCCTCGAGTGGATGAATTGGAAAAAATGGTAAAGACTCTGTTTGCAGAGATGGAAAAAATGAAAATGGAGGGAAAATAGACGTACAAAAATCCTCAAAACATTGATAACAGAGGAAACTTCAGGAGGCCTAACAACATTGTTCCCCAGATTATGCCAAGGGAGCAAAGAGAAGAGGATAGAAATGAGCAGAAAATATAGGCTCCTTTTCAGAACAACCTTGTTGTTGATGAGGAAAGGGAAGGAGAAGAGCTAGACCCTAAAATTCATTGTATTGAAGACACCTCTCCTTTCCCTCACCTAAATCAATCTGCATATGAAGAATCCCTCATGAACAATCAAATAAATGAGTTGAGTAGGGAGGAGAAAGCCAAACACGACAGTCCTAGCAAATATAACCTCGGGTCAAAGAAGAAAGAAGGGAAGTCTGACATCCCTGATCAACCTCCCATAATAGAAAAGCCTGATAAGCCTACAACAAACACTGTCAAAGAAAAGAAAACTCAAAATCTCTCGCCGATATCCAAAGACCCTGTCATAGGGGTGAGGGAAGTTCCTAAGCCTCCTTTCTCCTTTAACTTTGAGCATGAAATTCAAAAAATCAAAATTCCTATGCCCATTTCAGAGCTAGTCAAACATGAAGATTTCAAAAGGTCCCTCTCTAAGATTTTGCAGCCTGAGCCATCCTGCCATTCCACAGACTCAGTGAATCTCCAAGATTAAAAGATAGAAATCATCCTAGGCCCTATGGTAGAAGATAGAGATGATTCATCCCCTCCCTTCTACATGTCCATGAACATTCATGATAAGGTGATGCATAACTGTTTGATGGATTCTGGAGCATCTCATAACCTCATGCCCAAAACTGTCATGGAAGAACTTGGGCTGGAAGTCACAAAAGCCTATCATGATTTGTACCCCTTTGATTCAAGGAGGGTACAATGTCTTGGGGTCATCAAAGATATGGTAGTGACTCTGTTCCAGCTATCCATGAAAAGTGTGGTCATGGACATTATGGTAGCTGATGTTCCCCCCAAGTTTGGAATGCTGTTGTCAAGATCTTGGATACAAAGACTTGGGGGAACCTTATAGATGGGCCTAACATATGCTACCATTCCAGTCTTTTGAGGGGAACACAGAAGATTGTACATAGAGGCTCAACTGGCCTACATTTTAAGCGATGAAGAAGATACCACCAATCACCCCATCTTTTCCCTTGACATTGATTTGGGATCCATCTTGTTGCATCTCACCAACACCCCTGAGCCTCCCCTTAAAATCTGAAAGCAGCCATTTTATTTTCATGAAGCACATCCTCCAACTATAGTTGTGTGAAAATTTTTCTTTGATGGAGCTTCTTCTAGAGATGGTGTTGGTTCTGGGATAGTTTTTGTTTCCCCTATTTAGGAAACTATATCTCTGTCATACAAATTAGAGTTTGAAGCTACAAATAATGTGACAGAGTATGAGGCTCTTGTTTTGGGTTTGAGGGCTGCAAAGGATATGGGAATCAAAGAAATATTCGTCTTTGGGGATGCCGAGTTGGTTGTAAAACAAGTCAGAAATCTTTACCAAACCAAGCATCTGAGGCTCACATCTTATAGGAATGAAGTGTGGGATTTAATAGACAACTTTTTCCTAGCTTTCAACATTTCATTCATTCCTAGAGAGGAGAATACAGTGGCTGGTTCTTTGGCTATGTTAGGAAGCAATTTCAAAATTCCCCTGCCACCCAAGCTCAGGTATGATGTAGAAGTAAAATACAGGCCCTCCATTCCTGACAATGTCAAACATTGGAAGGTTTTTAAGGATGATCTTGAAATCAAAACGTTCCTGGAGACTGTTGAAGAATTTTATGCACTACATATTGATCAAGATTCTGCTTCTGAAGAAGACCCTCATGTTGATTCTCTTATGAATAAGATCATTGATCATCATATTGTCCAATTACCTGGCAATCATATCCCCAAAGGACTAGTTCCTTTGGAAATATTATTTGGCAACAATGATGTGGCAGTAAAGGGTAAAATATCAGATGATAATGTTGATGCAACTGAGTGCAACATTGGCACAGAGAAGGAACCAAAGATTGTCAAATTGTCAAGTAGCTTGACAAGAGAGCAGAGGGTTGGATATGCTGAATTATTGACGGAGTTTTCTGATGTGTTCACTTGGACATATGAAGACCTCAAGACATATGACACAACTGTCATTGAGCACAAGATCCCATTGAAAGAGGAGGCCAAGCCATTCAGGAAGAAGCTAAGAAAGATTAATCCTATGATACTGCCTGTCATGGAGAGAGAAGTAAAGAAGTTGTTGGATGCCCAAATCATTGTCCCTTTGAGATATTCTGAATGGGTGGCCAATTTGGTCCCAGTGAGGAAGAAAAGTGGAGAAATCAGACTCTGTGTTGATTTCAGAAATCCAAATAGAAGCTCAAAGAAGGACAATTACCCCTTACCAAAGATGGAAAACATATTGTAGAGGGTAACAGGTGCATCTAGGATATCTATGATTGATGGTTTTTTCGGCTACAATCAGATATAAGTCCTACCTGAGGACAAAGAAAAAACAACCTTCACCGCTCCTTGGGGCACATTCATGTATGCCAAAGTTCCTTTTGGACTGATGAACGTAGGAGAAACGTTTCAACGAGCCATGGACATAGATTTCATTGGGGAAAATGATAAATTTTTAGTCATCTACCTAGATGAAATCATTGTTTTCTCTAGATCTGATAAAGAGCATTTCTGCCATCTGAGGAAGGTCTTCTTAAAATGCAGGAGGTTTGGTCTCTCCCTCAATCCCAAAAAATCTTTGTTTTCCATGAAGGAGGGGAAGTTGTTGGGACACATAGTATCTACATATGGGGTGAGGATTGATCCCAGTAGGGTGGAGGCAATTAAAACCATGTCACTTCCCAGGACTAGGAAAGAAGTTCAGTCTTTCCCAGGAAAGATAAATTTCCTAAGGAGGTTTGTTTCAAATTTTGTTGAGTTAGTGAAGCATATCACAGTCATGATCAGGAAGAGGAATGAAGTAAAGTGAACTGCTAAGCCCAGGGAATACTTAAACCAAATAAAAAAAGCACTGACTGAAGCACCCGTGCTTATCATTCCTGATTATTCCAAGGATTTTCTGATTTTTTCTTTTGCTTCTTTTGATAAAGTGGCTGCTGTTCTACTATAGAAAAATGAGGAAGGGATGGAGCAACCTATTTCCTTTTTTAGTAGATCACTTAGGGATGCTGAGATCAAATATGACATTATGGAAAAGCAAGCCTATGCTTTGGTGAAAAATATCAAATATTTCAGAGTCTATGTTCTGTTATCACTCCAAGAAACTCCTTAGGGTTGTAGGATAAGGATGCTTGGTAACTTAAGAAATCACTAATAATCAAGTGTTTTGAACAATGGGATAACTGAGAAATCTTAGCAAAAAGACAACATGTCATGCCTCTAAATAAACCAGTGCTTCGAGAAACTAGATATCAGTTACAGTAAATAATCAAGGTATGAAGAAAAACATTCAAGATAACCAAGTACAGATCTGTAGGGTTATGCAAGAATATAAAGAAGATCTAATTCATATCCATGAGCTATATCAAAAGATGACAGTTATGAACAACTGAACTGAATAGAATTAAATATAGAGTAGTGGAAAATGTGGACAGACTGATATATAATGTCCAAAGAAAACTGTGATTCATATAGCAAGATAGTGTCAAAGTACATAGCCAAAAATGTATCTAGAATTGAACCCTGTGTCTGTCTTAAGTCTGTAGCTTTATAGCTTTACATCACAGTTCTCAGATCCTAAAGCAATGGATCTGATATTCTAAAAATAGAAAGTAAACTATATTTACAATAAACTAGGAAGAGATCCTCAAGATGAGGTCAATCCATATCTAAGAGTAGTAGATTGCTGATGAAGTGCAGTTTTAGCCTCCCAAGGCTATTTGATTTGGTCCTCCAAAGATAAAATTCGAATTTGGTGAAGTGTGCAAAAACCCTGATATTTTGCCTTTGAAAAAGATGCCAAATGTAGTTGAAAAACCTCTTTTTGACCTTATCCCTCAAAACCAGCCTTTGAATTAGACTTGATAATTCAACACCTGTCCATTTGAAGTGGTTTCAAACCATTCAAACTCAAAAAATCCCGATCTGGGCAAAAATTTGGTTATTCTGGCCGTGATAGGCTGTCACCAACTAATTTACCCGAAAATCCGCTCCTTAGCTGGTGAAAGGCAGATCTTTCACTAGCTAATTTACCCGAAAATCCGCTCCTTAGCTGGTGAAAGGCAGAGCTTTTACCAACTAACTAGCAAAATTCAAGACAAGTTAGCTGGTGAAAGCGTAGATTTTTTTAAAAATCAAATTTCTCAGTCATGGAGAGTCCTTTTTGCATGCTTGAATAGTCGATCGACATTTACAAATCCTAAGATTTCCCATGGTGCTTTCAAATCTGCATTTGGAGCCCGGGAAGCTAGTCAAATATTCCCTACAATATTAGGCATCATTCTTTCAAAAATGCTAGTGCATTTTTGATCGCTAACATCTGGCTCCAACTGGGATGGAGACCTCCCTATGAGGTCTCCAAGAACTTGGAAGACCCTATGCCTTTAGTATTGGGCATGGAGTCATTCAACCTTTACAATTTATCATCTGGCTATTTTCCAAAGTTTGTTGTTGGTAGATTTCATGACTGTCATCGTATTTTGAGCATCCTTGCTATCCTCCGTGGCAAAAGAAAACTGATCGAGATTGAACATCCTCTTTTGCTTAATTATTTTCATAGCCTCCTTGTCCACTGTATGTAGTTTTCCTAACCATTGCATCTTCATAAAGACTATCCAATGTGAGATTGTCAAAATCACTAGGCAATTTACTATCAATCTGACTAGAATTATTATGGTGGGTGTAGTGACACAGGCCATTTCCTACTCAACATCATCAAGTGCCATGCCTCAGTTACTCTTGCCTCACCTTCCGTCTATGTGGTAAGTTGGTCAAGTGAAGCTCTAGCCTGCTGAGTCAATAACTGTTGTGTAGATCGAATTACTGCACCCAAGACTGCTGGTGTTGGCAAACCTTCAACAACTGATGATAGACCCGTTGATCTAAAACCCTCTGCTTCATTGCTTTTAAAGGTACTAGTTTTTCTCATTTACAAATTGACATGCTGTAGAAATATCCGATTCATGAACTTGAGTTTCTACTTCATTACACATTCCTGCCTCTGTTACTTGCAACTGACCTACAACTCCCTAGAATTGTCTCCGCAAATGGTCCTGAAGCTTGTGGATGTCAATCTTTTGAGACTCAATTTGAGATAAATGACTTTCACTTTGTTCTTTTAAGGCACCAACATATTCCTCCAAACACACTCTGAGGACTGATGAAGCTTTGGCTCCCATGATTTTTGTCTCTGTTTGCAAATGATCAAACATTCACTCAAATTCTTGTGCTTTTATTTCAAACAAACTCCTGTTAAAAGTCACCCACTTTGAGAAAGATTTCTCATTATCTGGGTTGTTCTGCAAATAAGTTCTTAAAGTGCTCGATGCTAGCTTCAACTCTTGCTATAAAATAGACATGAATCCTATGCACTAGAATCTTATTTAGCACCGGGTCTTCATAATCACCTTCATGCCTTGGTCATTGAAATAAGGCTGTGATACAAAGGGAAAAACCTTCCTTTGAAAAATGTATATGTGGAGTAAGGAATTAGAATAGAGATAACAACAAGAAGTGTAATGAACCAACTCATAGGACTAGGGCCACAAGCTTCAGCAAGAACTTTGTATATCAATTCCCTTTCAATTTTATCTATGACTGTCAAACTATCCAGAATGCAACTGTACTTCATCAAATCCGCTGCGTGCACATCTTCTGCCTGCAAAATCGGGCATCTGGACTTGGTGTTTGTATGTGGACTTGTAACTATCAGAACGGATCTATCAAACTATCAGAATGGATCTATCATCTGTCAAACTATCAGAACGGATCTATACTTCATCAAATCCGCCGCGCGCACATCTTCTGCCTGCAAAATTGGGCATCTGGATTCAAGCCATCCTATCTATGTCAACAGTTCTCTCTGATTCACATCATTGCCAAACAATAGTTGAGCCTTTCCCATTTACATTCCTCCTTACTGTCCGCTGCCACTGAGTTATGAGAATGACTTGTCTAAGGTTTTGGTTCTGGAAGTAAATGACGCAAGTGGGAGTCGAGCCCTGGTCGACGGTTATCTCAACAGAATACTTGCCCCGGGCATGCACGACCTTGATGATTGTAGTAGTTGATTTGTAACAATATATCATTTGTATTTTAGCAGTGACCCACCAAGAAGACCTGTTAAATTTACGGCAACCTCTGCTGACATGCTACATATTTGTTCACTTTCTGATTGAAGAAGCCCTTTTAACGCAATCACGGCCTCATTCTGTTTTAGGGCTTTGCAACGCCACAACCAATTAATCACAGTAGGTGAATAAAATCATAAATAGCCAACTAAACCCTGAATCATTTTTCCAAGCTGGAGATGAAACGTTGAAATTCTTTGAACCTAGAGGAGTTTGGCATTTCATTTTATTACTCAGAACAATGAATTTCAATCTTGACTGGAAGCTAAACTCATGGCTTAATTCGTGGCTCACTTTTATGCAACCTGTTGTCTTTTTACCTGTCAGAATATCCAGAACGCATCTATACTTGACCAAATCTGTTGCGTACACATTCTCTGCCTGCAAAATCGGGCATCTAGAAGTTGTCTGCCTTTTATTTTTGTATTTACTGAAAATCATAATCCTACATGCAATGGTAATAGAAAAATACATGGCCTTCATATATGTCAAAGCTCGCCATATGAGATATGTAAAACCACACCTAATGGGCTTGGTATTGGAGTTGGGTTTTGTATGGTTTATGTGTTGAATGTGCTTGACATTTGGGCTTGGGGTTTGGCATATTTATTGGTGCGCTTAGGCAATACTAACAATGTTTTGAAGTGCAGGTTAGAAGACAATCTAAGGAGAAAACGATCAACGGGAGCTTTTGATGAAAAACCTGCAGCCTGCCTATAATCTGCCTGTAGCCTGTCTTTTTTATTCATGAAATCAACAACTGAATAATATCTGACTGCTCGTATGGCGAGCTTATTTTCTTGCCTACTCCTACTTCTAATCAGTTAAAGCGAACTGATCAAGTAAAACTGAATTTCCAATGCAGCCAAGAAAGTAATTGAATTCCAATTTTATGCAGAGTCATAGACATCCAGACTATAGCATGTGAAACATAATATTTAAAATCATACTTACAATCCAAACACCCGACCTTAAATATGGCAACAACTAAAATTTTCTCATTGCAAATCATCTCCATATAAGTGGTAATGGGATCTTGAAATCCATATAAAGCTGATTGCTCAACATCTAGCAGAGAAACATGCATCACAAACTATTGATCTAATTCTTTCTACTCTTCTTCACCCTCTTCATGTCTGCTGCAAATTTCCAGTCTCTGCCAATCTTGAAACTGTAGGCTACCTTCATCATTTATTGCAGATCTGAAACTGTTACTTGCTGATTTATCAATCTGCTCAACATCTTGAAAGTTTTCATAAGGAATAATATGATCATCATCTTTAAAGATTTCGAAAGAAACAATCTGATCATCATGACAGTCATCTTTAATAGATGAATCTGATACAATGTTAAGGGCGTCCTCATGGCTATCATAATGTGGATCAACAATTTCTGGATATTGAAGAGTATTCTCTATAGCAACGTACTCTTCATGAACATATGAATCTTTAGTCAATAAATGAAATTCATGACAACATTCAGGATAGAGAAGATCATCTGGAAAAAGTTCTTTACAAAAGAAATTGAAGGCTGAATGGAAATCTGTCAAAGAAATAACACTTGCATTAGGAAGAGACCGACACCATTCACGAGCAATTTCCTCTAATGAGAAAAAGAAGAGCCGGATCTGAACATCCTCATGTACAATTTCAAGTTGATGAATAAAATCATGAAAATCCAACAAGTGTTCAGCTGACACTTCCCATTCTTCTCCTTGAAATCTGGGAAGGCTGCGTTCCCATTCATCTCTGCTAGGCACTGGATTAGGGAAACCAACAATTTTTGAAAAATCATAGAATGCATACCTCTTAGATAAGATATTGTTCATTTCATACCAGTGGGGTCACCAACGGATTTTAGAACAGTGGAGTCGCCACTGAATTCATCCTTCATGGAGTCGCCAAATAGATGATTACAACCAATTTAGTGTCCAACCTTTGTCTATCATCAAAGATCAGATCTATGTCGTATCCCAGGAAAGAAGAACTTAAACTTCGTCTCCCCAGCAACGACACCAATTTGTTATCACTCCAAGAAAATCCTTAGGGTTGTAGGCTAAGGATGCTTGGTAACTTAAGAAATCACTAATAATCAAGTGTTTTGAACAATGGGATAACTGAGAAAGCTTAGAAAAAAGACAAGATGTCATGCCTCTAAATAAACCAGTGCTTCGAGAAACTAGATATCAGTTACAGTAAATAATCAAGGTATGAAGAAAAACATTCAAGATAACCAAATACAGATCTGTAGGGTTATACAAGAATATAAAGAAGATCTAATTCATATCCATGAGCTATATCAGAAGATGATAGTTCTGAACAACTGAACTGAATAGAATTAAACATAGAGTAGTGGAAAATGTGGACAGACTGATATATAATGACCAAAGAAAACTGTGATTCATATAGCAAGATAGTGTCAAAGTACATAGCCGAAAATGTATCCAGAATTGAACCCTGTGTCTGTATTAAGTTTGTAGCTTTATAGCTTTACATCACAGTTCTCAGATCCTAAAACAATGGATCTGATATTCTAAAAATATAAAGTAAACTATATTTACAATAAACTAGGAAGAGATCCTCAAGATGAGGTCAATCTATATCTAAGAGTAGTAGATTGTTGATGAAGTGCAGTTTTAGCCTCCCAAGGCTATTTGATTTGGTCCTCCAAAGATAAAATTCGAATTTGGTGAAGTGTGCAAAAACCTTGATATTCTGCCTTTGAAAAAGATGCCAAATGTAGTTGAAAAACCTATTTTTGACCTTATCCCTCAAAACTAGCCTTTGAATTAGACTTGATAATTCAACATCTATCCATTTGAAGTGGTTTCAAACCATTCAAACTCAAAAAATCCCGATCTAGGAAAAAATTCGGTTATTCTAGCCGTGACAGGCTTTCACCAGCTAATTTACCCGAAAATCCTCTCCTTAGCTGGTGAAAGGCGGAGCTTTCACCAGCTAACTAGCAAAATTCAAGATGGGTTAGCTGGTGAAAGCGTATATTTTTTTAAAAATCAAATTTCTCTATCATGGAGAGTCCGTTTTGCATGCTTGAATAGGCGATCGACATATACAAATCCTAATATTTCCAATGGTGTTTTCAAATCTAAATTTGGAGCCTGGGAAGCTAGTCAAATATTCCCTACAAGATTAGGCATCATTCTTTCAAAAATACCAGTGCATTTTTTATCGCTAAGATGTTCTACACTCAAAGGTCATTGCATATGTTCCTTCAGCTTATGTGAAGGAAATTCTTAGTCAACCCGATATAGATGGGAAAAGGAGAAAATGGATTGCCAAGATCCTTGAGTTTGATCTGGAAAATAATCCCACCAAGCTCATTAAATGCCAAGGTTTAGCCAAGCTCCTAGATGAATCTAGCTGTAAAGTCTTGGGGCTTAACCTCATCAACGTTTGCTCAAAGGATCCACAGGCTGAGCTATCTAAACAAAGTTCTCAAGACAACTTACCATTAGCAGAATGCACCTGGTATGGAGACATATTATATTTTTTGCAAAAATTAAAGACTCCTGATGGAATGGGGAAGAGAAAGGCAAGAGATTTAAATCTCAAAGCAATCAGATATTGTCTTATTGACCAGATCTTATATTGGAATGACCCTCTAAGAGTGCTTCTGAGATGTCTAGACCCATAGGAGGCACAAAAAATTATGTTTGAGTTTCATTACAACCTATGTGGGGGATACCATTACTGGAAAACCATAGCCTACAAAATTCTCAGGGCTAGGTACTACTGGCCCACTTTATTCACTGATGTTTGTAGAAAGATCAGAGCCTGCACCAAATGTAAAAAATTCTCAGGTAAGTAGCAGCTCAAATCTCTACCACTAAATCTTGTAGTAGCTTTAGGACCCTTTCAACAATGGGGGCTGGACTTTATTGGGGAGATTCATCCCCCTTCAAGTGGTCAACATAGGTGGATATTAACTGCAACAGATTATTTCACCAAGTGGTTAGAAGCTATCCCCACCAGGAGTGTTTCACACAAAGTGATCATTGGTTTTCTTGAATATATTATGGCAAGGTTTGGTTGTTTGAACATAATCATCACTGACAATGCTTCATCCTTCAAGTCTGAGCCATTGATCAGGTTCTGTGAGTAGTTTGAGATCTCATTAATCCACTCCACCCCCTATTATCCTCAAGGCAATGGAATGGCATAATCCTCTAAGAAAAGTTTGATCAAGACTATTAAAAGACTGTTAGAAGACAATAAGAAGGTCTGGGATTCAAAGCTAAAATTCGCTCTGTGGTCTGACCGAGTAACACCAAAGAGGTCGCTAGGTATATCCCCTTTCCAACTTGTATATGGGATAGGAGCAATCTTTCCCTCTCATTTGGCCCTACCTGTAGCAAAATTCTTGCAGGATTATCAAGGAGAGCCTGATGATATGATCAGAAGAATTCATCAATTGGTGGAAATACAACAGACCAGGGAGTAGGTGATGGACAAAGATCATGACCATAAACAAAGGATCAAACAAGCCTTTAACAAAAAGGCGAGAAAAGAAGAATTCCAGCTGGGAGATCTAGTGCTTAAATGGGATGCACCTAGACAAGACAAAGGGAAGCACATCAAGTTTGAAGCCCTCTATATTGGGCCCTTCAAAATCTTCGAAGTGTTCTTAAACAATACCTCCAGTTTGTAGGATTTGGAGGGAAAGGAAGTTTTTAGTGGCCCTCTGAATGGGCATTTCTTGAAGAAGTTCTTCAGTTGAGCCACATTTGGCTCCCATGTTTTGTAAATATTTTCTTCCTGTTTGTCTTTCGGTTTTAATAAATGACTCCATAGCCCAAAAAGAAGGCACTGAAGCTACAGAAAGGTTCTTAGAGCCTCGCAGGGAGGACTCTATCCCCCATGGAGCCTAATTTTATCACATATGTTGGTAAGGGGGGTGTTCTTCCTTCATAATGGACATCATGGCTAAAGAATGACCAGGAGCGGGCTAAAAACCGACTTCTCCTATGTTTTTGTGTGACCAGGCGCATTGTTTTATGCAGCAAGCAGATATGAGTTCCTAAGATCTACGCACTCATATCTGTAGCTAAGAATCCATTCCAAACC
>JZKD02S1661786.1:52068-63611 GCA_000966675.3 Picea glauca
ATATTCAATAATTACAGTAAGAAGGCCAGATTTCTTATTAGAAAATATTTTTAATCAGGTTGGGGGTTGATCCAGGAAAACAGTCCATTGGGCATGGAGTCAAGTGAAAACCACAAAAAGGAGATCATAACAGGGATCACATTACTTGCAGAAAATGAGGCAAAGTAAGTCTATCTTTCAACTATAAATAATCATGATATAACAATAGAAAAAGAAAAGGAAAGGGCCATCATAGTGAAAGCATCTATCATGGATGATATTCCACTACGGCTTTGGAAGAAAAAACTGAAGGATGATGGCTAGATACAAAGAACTTATCTGGAGTGAATTCTGACCAGTCACCATTGAAAACATAACTCTTATAAACTGTGTAAAAGGAGCATGTAAAATGAATTCCAGACAGATTTTAACTCAGTTGATAAAAGAACAGATATATTAAATGACAAAAAGGAGAACATAGTGAAAGAAATGACCATAATGAATCTCATAATATCAAGAAAACATTGTCACTCTGTATAATTCCATTCCTGGATTTCAAAATAACTCCGCGTTCCAAAAGGAGCTATCTACCCTAGAGCTTTCTCCCGGCTTTTCCCCCCATTTTACAATGAATGCATCTCTATATAAATTCCCTCTCTCAAGGAGGTTGAAACCGCCTCATATCATAACTGATAGTTAGCTAACTTCAACTGTCTTTAACTAATTATAACAATAATCTAAACTAAATTAAAAGTACAACCCAAATCCTAATTTTTAGCAAAATTTTTATAGCCGTAAGTGCATTAGATCCTCCTCCATATAGATGAGTTGTAGTGGTGGCTATCTGGCAGTTGAAATAAACCTAATAGATTTCCCAGTGCATTCTATTCAGGTCCCTTATATCCCTTCGGTGCAATAGTGAATACACAAACTGTAAGGTATCCATTGGACACACCGAGCAAAATACACAAGAGCAATATCCCACCTTCGCTACCATATTTTGCAGTAAAATAGAAAGCAGGGATGAAGCCTAATCGAGAAAGTGTTGCAATTGTTAAACAAGGCCTGTTTTCCAGCTTCACACTATTGATTAAGGTAATGTATCTCCCAACAAGACCTCCAACGTTAAACATTGCTATCAAAACAACAACATACCATGAACCCAAATGAAGCTTTCCCATATCTTCTGGTAGAAAACCTGGGAAGATGGATAATGTAAGAACATAAATACAAAAGATATCGAACCCATAGTCGATGTTCTGTCTCAGCAAATCCCTATTATGTAGATGTTATGTATATCCTATGTCCTTCTCATTTACTGATAGTTTGATGCCTCTTGCTGCAAGGTCAGCAGTAACATTCTTTGATCCCTCAGATGCTACCTTAGAACAGTAATATTTTAAAATAGGTAGGCGTGGGAAGACAATTGCGTAGAGAAGAACGCACGCGAACACAAAGATGGTAGATAATGCAAAGAATAACAAAGCTCATTATATATTCATCATTCCCAAAGAATGCGATCATGGTAGATTCTGTTGACAGTTGAGACATGAGAAATTATTTCCAATGTCATCCCAAAAATGGTGTCTTTGCCCAAAAAAGTATTTGCGCAAGATGACAAAAGACTTCTTCCCTTGAAAACCTGCAAATGGCTGCAGAAGGTGAGAAACTCTCCATATTGCTGTCACCTCCAGAAACCCTCAAAACAACTTCGAGCAAATCTAATGCCAAACCAAGTTGGACTTGATCTGGAATTGTTACATCCACGTTTGTCTTAAACTCATATTCTGTCATAGCATGTAGTTTACTCTCAAACAATTTAAGAAACGTCTCCACCACGATTGGCCCATTGTACGTTAGTAATACTTATTCATTTAATCCTTACAAACACATGGATGTATAATAACTTGTAGAGTAAAGACATTGTATAGAATTTGACTCCGTTTTTGCGTCCATGCAATTCTTTTGGTCGAAGTACTTGTATTTGCAGTCGAAGTTTTTGGCGTTACACATGTTGTCATTCAAATCGCGAACTTTTATTTTATTTTTAAATTTGGCAATCTGGCCAACATTATCTCTGTCATCCGCTATTAATTTTTCCCAACTGCATGAGATAAATCAGAGGCAACTGGGCAGTGGAAGAATTTCCTGTTTCGTGCAACAATGGCCATTGATATGTCGGGAAAAAATAACCTTGTGAATCGGAAGATCCCCAATAAATACACTCTGGATGGTGGGGTTCCTCGTCGGCGAAATAATGGAACCTTGAATCGGCTTTCGGACTTTCGGAGGAAGAGGCGTGGTGTAAAAAACGATAATTAGAACCCCGAAATCATGTGATTGGTGGTTTTGTGGTGTTTTGTGCATGCAACACATATTGGTGTTATGTTTTTGTCTTTTCTTGTCTATGGCAGCTTTATCGTGTTGAATACTGCGGTGGCTATCTCGCTCAACAAGAAATCTATGCATGCTACCAAAGTCGTGGTAACAATGGCGAATTCGTTGTACAGATTGAGCGATATAGTGTCTACGGCTCCATTTAACACTCTGCTGTGATATTTTCAAAAAGATCTCTCTTCCTTTTGCAACTACCATCCGATTCTTTTCCACGCATCATATTTAACATTGTTGTTATACTCGTTGCAATTGTCCAAACCGATTTTTGTTCTTGCAGATCATCCTCTACTCATTCATCTTCGAGTACTCACTTTACAATGTCCAGTGGTAACAAAGACCCGTCTATGGGTATGTTCAGATCGTTCATCCTCTATTGGGTCATCTCCTACTGGACTTAAACTCTCCAAAGTTTGGACAGAGGTGTGCACAATGACAAGTGACCCAGTAATCTGCAACGATTGTTCTATTGGTCTCCACCCTTGTAATCATCCACAACTTTAAATAGTTCTGCTACATTTTTTATAGTATGATTGTCGATGGAAACAATCACATCGCCAAGCATTATGTTACCAACAAATCCTCTCTTTGTTGGAATCACCCCTGCCTTTGCTGCAACACTTTTTTCTGGAACCGATAGAACAAGAGCTCCACTTGTCACGTTTAATTGATTTGCAATTACCTCGGGGGCTATATCTACATTCAAACATGGACAGATTACCTGAATCCTTCCACCATCTGGAACATTTGGACTGTCTGTTCTACCTGTAATGAGGCACATAATATACTAGAATTGTTTCTTTTCTGATGAAACCCCAACAAACACAAGTGTTTGGTCCTGCATTATTGTAAGGAAGTACTACCTTTGAATGTCGGGCATATTACGGTAAATAGGTTGCCACCGATATTTTTCATAAGGAAAATCATGGCATAGGGTTAACCTGCATGCCCACATTCCAGTGCTTACACATCTTGCCAGAATATATTGGCCTCCAGCTGTCCTGAACCCATTTTCCTTTGATATATTCACATGCTCTCTTCTCAATAGCTGATGTTTTTTCAACTTTTGTAGGAATTAATTCTTCAGCAGAAATGATAGAGGACTTTCAATGATTGGAGGTGTGTATGAAGATGATCCTGAAAATAGCATTTCCAGTCGATACTCCTGTAGATAGTCTGGGTGAAAATGCCAAAGTAATATCGAAAAATTTCAAAATCTGTTACAACACCTATCATTCGTCGAAGCATGGTAATTAGGAATTTGTTTATTGATTCAACTTAGCCATGGGCCTGTGGGTAATAGGATGTTGAGTTTTCATGACGAAGACCCAAATTTTCGGTGAGTTCAAACATCATAAAGTTTCTAAAGTGGCTACCATGATGAGTAACAATATCTTGAGGAACACCAAACCGAGCAATGATGTGATTGAATATGAATAGTGCTACAGTCTTTCTGGTATTGTCGAATGTTGACATCGCCTCGATCCATTTCATAAAATAATCTACGGCTACAATAATGTATCCATGCCCCCCGGTCGAGTGAGGGTGACATGTCATGAAATTGATACCCCATTTCGCAAAAGGTCCAACGGAGACTACAGGGTGTAGAGGAGTAGGGCGTGATCATATTTTATTGTTGTAGGTTTGGCAAGCGTGGCATTTTTGGACAACAATAATACAATCATTGAATAAAGAAGGCCAAAAATACCCAGCTCGTAAGATCTTCTAGGCAGTAGCATACCCAGACATGTGACCACCACATGCTCCAAAATGGCAGTCATTCAGGGCTTTCTCGACTTCGTCAAATGTGAGGCAGCTTCGAAAAACAGAGTCAATCCCATGAAAATAAAGAGTATCACCTAGGATAATATACTAATGGGCATGGTAGCATATGGGACGATGGTCAATGCTAGACAAATCAAGCCGAAAATTCTCGGTTTGGAGATATATGATGATATCCCCATACCAAAGGTCATCGAAACTGATCAGAAAAAGGGATTCATTGGGTAATGAATCCTCTGCTACATTGCTCGTCTCAGAATAGGGAAGGTCGCATATCAATTCTGTTATCGCGCAGTTTGTAGTCTAGGTCAAGTAGCTGAAAGGTAAGGGTCAAACTAGCGTAACAAGAGCTTCCCCACCCACTGTCACCTCGATGGGGGGCTCTTTCTATTCAGGGTGGCTAAATCCAAGGGAGACATCCCTGGCAATCTGGGGTTTTGAAAGACAAAGGTTTAAAGGATCAAGATAGGTTTTCCCTTTCACAGATTACCACCAAGAAGATAGTCAAAAGAAGGTAAACCACAACAAAGGCACCTGTTTGCGAGACAAGGCAACAATAAAACTAATGCATACAAAAAGTGGTTAGCACTTCATAGATTAGTGACTATCAACATTTAATATTAATGAGCATAAATAGCAGTAATTATTGACGAAGTCAATGATTGCAAAAAATGACTATGGCTTATAATATTACTTCTCAATAAATACAGAATGATATAGCATCCAATGGAAATGATTAATCCTTTAATTAACACAATGCATTAAATATCATTAAATGCTCACATATAATAGGCTTGCTGTGTCAGTATGCTTACTAGAGGTGACATCAGCCTTTTTTAGGGTTAGTTTTATAGACAAAGAGATCAACGTTTTGCAAATAGGTCAATGAAAATTATCAACACATCAATATCTATTGCTAGATGACCAAGCCACAACATTTTCCATTAACCAAGAGTTCAAAATAGGCATGACGTCATCATTGATCTAGGGTTAGTGAGACATTAGGGTTAGTCAGGGTTTCAAATTTAAGAGTTTTGAAAAGGTTGTTTTGGCACAATAAACTCAATGTTGGAGATTTAGATCAGTGCCTTAGGGTGTTATGGAGTCAGAAACAAGGGCAAAGTCTCAGGAGAATCTAAATTCAAGGACAAGAGAGTTAGGCTCTATGGTGCTGCAATGGCAGGGCCCTAGAGTCAAAACCCTAAGGGGAGTGTTAGCACTCTGTAATTTTCCCAAGGCTGTAAGGCAGTGACAGAGGCAACATCAAAACCGCTTCGAGTCTTGGATCTAGCCCTCCAAGACTCAGAGAGGGATCTCTCTGTCCGATATAGCTTTGTTTTAATAGGTATTAGGCTAGTTATGAAGAACATGGGTTGGGGTTTTTAAAAATATTTATATGAGGATGTGGTTAACGAGTTTCTCAGATCACCATTGGGCTATGGGGTCTGTTTATAAGACAACGATCAAATCAAATCTAGAGGTAAATGTCTCCACAGGGCAAGATAGTAACAATTGTTGGATCGAATCAAGTTTAAAGGGTGTCGATTTGAGGAATAAATGGGGGAGAAAAACTGAGCAAATGAGCAACTAAGAATTCATAGACTGCGTTTTAGAAGAAAACATAAAGATTATTGAAAAATTTGGACAAAGAGTATGCATGCATAAATTCTCCTCCATTAACTGTTTTTCAATAATAAGAAATGAAAATGTTTGAATGATAGCAAAAGGATGACTAAAAACAGACAAGGGACAGACCACCAACACTGCTACACGAGAATCATGTAAATGATTTCCTCCATTACTGATTTGTCATTCCAAAATTACAGAGAAAAATCCTCAAGTAACAAGGCCCATAGTCCAGCCAAAAAGGGAAACAATCTTTACACAGGTCGAACCCTTTTACATTAAAATCATATGAATAAATAGGGTAGATCATCCCAATAATTTTTGGAATTCGGTTTAACCGCCTCGGCCAAAAATAGCCACCACTCCCACAAAATTTGGAGCTTTCTGCCATGAAAGACGGACTGGTTTTCTACGAAAAAGGGGTCCGAACAGATGTGTTTTTCTCTTGAACGGTGACACCTGGGAGAAAAATGAAGGAGGTTATTGTATATGGGCATGTGTTGGACACAAAAATCCTTCGGTTTCTCCAAATTCGTCCCCAGCTGGCCGTAACAGCTCCTGCACGATCGGGACTGAAACGGAAAATTGAAAATCTGGAAAAATAGGCCTCGAAGATGTCTTCGATTCTCCCTGTTCGTAACTCCATTGCAAAAACTGAGAGAGGTTGTGTTTCTTCATCCCGTTATGAGAAAAAAAATCTCTCATATTTTTAAAATCCGTCTCCATTTTCCCAAAAATCGATCTGAAAGAGGACGTGGTAAAACAGACAAAAATGGCAAAAAAAGGAAAAAGTGGTTTTTTCATGAAACGCAAAATTCCGGACCCCCCCCTCTCGTTAAATTCCAGATGGTGAGGGGGGGTCCGGAATTTTTATGGGCCGTGGATTAGTTTTGATGTGATACATGATGTAATGGAAATGCAAGAAGTTTAATGAGGATTCCAGACCCCCCCCTCTCGTTAAAGCTCGGATGGTGAGGGGGGGTCTGGAAAGTTTATGGACCGTGTGATTAATTTCATGTGAGTTTGGAGGGGGGGCATGAGGTGTAAGGTGCGTGGAGGTAATATGAGTGGAGTGTGACTTGAGGGGGTTGAGTGGAGTGTGACGTGAGGGGGTTGAGTGGAGTGTTGGGTGGAGTGTGACGTGAGGGGCTAGGCTTAGGATATTTAATACATGTTTTTTTTTTTTAAATACTTTATGTTTTTTGTTATGTTTTGTTCACATTTTAATTTTTAGTTTTTGTTTAAATTTTATTATATGTTTTTATAATTTTTGTATTTTGTATTTATGTTTTATTATATTTCTTATATTACTTTTTGTTATTTTTATTTTATTTATTTTTTGTTTGTTTTAAATTGTTTTTAATATTTTTATTTAATCCAAAAACTAACTTAGTTACTAAC
Organism: Picea glauca; assembly: GCA_000966675.3. Taxonomy (NCBI): domain Eukaryota; kingdom Viridiplantae; phylum Streptophyta; class Pinopsida; order Pinales; family Pinaceae; genus Picea; species Picea glauca. Next base: position 59,251 of record JZKD02S1661786.1, read on the forward strand.
TTAGGTTTTAACTTAATTATTAATTAATTAATTATTAACTAGTTATTTATTAGTTAGTTTAACCTATACTAACATTATCAGTTAATCTAAGTACCTTTATGGTTATTTTGTTCATCCTAAGTCTTGTTTATTCATGGATGGGTGGCGGGAAAAGTAGTCAATGGGGCCACATGACAAGGGAGTGAGGGCGCAGTGTGTATGAAGGACACAGTAGGGTGACGGGGGATTGAGTGAAAATAATGGAGGGAGGAAATGGGATCAACCGAGCCATACTTCGTCATCACGGGAGAAACGCCAAATCAACAGTCAAAGAATTGAGTCGCCTATAATTATAGGACCCCAACATAGGCTCCACTTGGGGAAGGTAGCTTCTTTCAGGAGGTGTCAAGAACTACAGACTTCTGAACATGCAGACCGGAGCTTTATCCATTGGGATGATCCCAAAATCTTATTCTGTACCCTGTACCTGTTTTGATCTTGCAACTGAAACCAAATTAAGCTAAACACTTCTAAAAAAGAGATGCTCGGAATGCTGAGCTTATTCATTTTTTCCTACCTACCCTATGCTACTGCTCATTTTGTAAAATCAAATAATACAAAAATGCCAATGAATCCAATCAAGTAGCTTCTGAGACCAGTGGACTACTTGACTACTTGTTAGCACAGTGAAAAGCACAGCTTGACCTTTTGCCCATCGACTCAAAACTGCAAAGTGAAAAGGCCAATGCCCAAAACATGATTGATCTTTATCATAGAGACCTCGAAAATATTGAAAAAGAAAAGTAATGTTAGAGAAAGATTGAGGCTCCACAGTGAGAAAATTCTCCATATAGGTAGCTATAGGATCGAGGTAGAAATGACATGCTCCTTGATTCTTGGATGGCAGCTCTGGCATTGTATCTACGTTATTTTCATCCTTATGCATTTCCTGACATGGCTGCAACTTTCCTGATGGGTTTTGAACTGATGCTTCTGTTGAACACACCCCTGTAACTGGCTGTCTAATCATATCCCTATCATAGCAACTTTTTGTCTCATGACTGGTGAATGAAGAATGATTTTGACCACACAAGCCATCCAACCGATCAACGATTGGATCCTGAAAAGACTGACAAGACTGCTGCATTGATTCAAATGAAAATTCTTGCCTGTTTCTGTATTCATCCTTCAACACTTGTTCAGGAGTCTCCTTCAACATTTGAAATGAATTAAAGCACAATGGTACAGATTTATTTTGGATTAACTCACAGTTTGTCTCAGGCTTTAAGCTCTCATTTGGTATTTGAAAATCAGAGTAAGTAAAGTGCTGCAATTTTGGGTTTAGAACAACCTCAACATCCTTAAAGGCCTCTTCAACTGATTGATCAAGGAAATTTCTGTCTTTCCTGTTTTCAACTGGCCTAGAGTTTCTTTTCAGAAATTGAAAAGATGAGAAACATAAGGGCAAAGTGCTTTCACTTACTCTGAGATTTTCTGTCTCTTCCCCATTGTTGTCATGACTGCTGCGCAAGGGCTAATTATCGCATCTGAACGGTAAATGATCTTCTTCCTACCAATGACATGCTGTCATTTTCTCTAAACATTCAACCTCTATTTCAGCTTCATGATCATCATCATACTAATCCCAATTGGGTGGACAATCCAAGTAAGGAATGTCGTCAAACATGCACATCATATCAGCTGGTTGTTCCTCTACAAGTTGAGATGGAGCTTCATCTTTGACTGTGCTATGAATTGAATACATGAACGAATCATTATTCAAACCATGGTACCCAGGATGAGCAGAAAAATGTTTGGGGACTGGGACCGTGTCTTTCTCTGAAATCAATGGAACATGATGTCTTTGGACAACAAGCTCATCTTTTATGTTAATCTTTTGCATCAACTTTTCCATGGTACTGGCCAAAATCTCCAGTTTAGCTTCTGATGACTTCAGCTGCTCCATTTCTTTATTATTTAACTTTGACCTCTTGATCAACAAGTTGGTCTCCACATCAACTGCAATGTTCTGCAAGGCTTGCAGTGTTCCTTTCTCTTAATTGGAATGCCATTTCAGGATCAAAAGCTTCAAGGAAATGCAATTTATCCAAACCAGGAGGCGACCTTACATCCACAGGTATGGAATGATACACATCATTGAATCTAGTTGAGAACTGGTGTACTGTCTCCCTTGGCTTTCTTTTCAAGTGGTCATACTCTTCTAGGAGGAGGAAAACATTTCCCATGACCACCCACCTATCCAAGAAAACTTGCATGAACTGCTGAAAATTTCTAATGCTTGCGACTGGAAGTTTCTTAAACCAATATTTAACTTTACCTCCCAAAGACAGGAAAACATTCTGATGCAGACATCATCTTCTTCTACCTCAAAAAGGTCAAGAAAATACTCAAGACTTTGGATATGCTTTTCAGCAGTAATATTGGTCTTCTCTCCATCAAACCTGGGCAGATTATTGATGTAATTGACAGGGAGGTCATGGAGAATAGGAGGCAAATATAGAGGCTTGTATCGGTCTGGGACTTTTGCAAGCACAAGAGATGAAGCAAGGGGCTTACAACCATCCAGAGGTTTTGCAAGAGTAGGAGATAAAGCAGGAGGCTTATGTCTCACTGGGGTTTCTACAGGTGCATTTGGGATGTGCACAGGTGTATGAGCATGTACATAATCTACAATTGGGGATATGATCTCTTGAGATTCATCAATTGACTGATGGTCAAAGTAATCTTCAACAATATACTTTTGATCAGGCTTAGAAAAAGACAAGACATAGTTGTAGATAAAATCAAAGATGTCTTGAATGCAATTTGAGCTTGAGTACCTGGTCTATCTAGGCTGCTTGGCCATGCTTGAGGTTCTTCCTCCAGTGGAGTCTTCGAGTTGGCACTGTCTGGAGCTGATTGGAGTCGCCAAGTGAATGATCTTAGCCTTCTTGTGTCTGGTCACTGTCCACCATCAGTGATCAGATCTGAATCTTTGAAGTGTACTACTAGGGAAAGTTTCCCAGTGGAGTCTCCATTCTGTTAGCACTCTGTAATTTTCCCAAGGCTGTAAGGCAGTCACAGAGGCAACATCAAAACCGCTTCGAGTCTTGGATCTATCCCTCCAAGACTCAGAGAGGGATCTCTCTGTCTGATATAGCTTTGTTTTAATAGGTATTAGGCTATTTATGAAGAACATGGGTTTGGGTTTTTAAAAATATTTAGATGAGGATGTGGTTAACGAGTTTCTCAGATCACCATTGGGCTATGGGGTCTGTTTATAAGACAATGATCAAATCAAATCTAGAGGTAAATGTCTCCACAGGGAAAGATAGTAAAAGCTGTTGGATCGAATCAAGTTTAAAGGGTGTCAACTTGAGGAAGAAATGGGGGAGAAAAACTGAGCAAATGAGCAGTTAAGAATTCATAGATTGAGTTTTAGAAGAAAACATAAAGATTATTGAAAAATTTGGACAAAGAGTATGCATGCATAAATTCTCCTCCATTAACTGTTTTTCAATAATAAGAAATGAAAATTTTTGAATGACAACAGAAGGATGACTAAAAATAGACAAGGGACACACCACCAACACTGCTACACGAGAATCCTGTAAATGATTTCCTCCATTACTGATTTGTCATTCCAAAATTACAGAGAAGAATCCTCAAGTAAAAAGGCCCACAGTCCAGCCGAAAAGGGAAAAAATCTTTACACAGGTCGAACCCTTTTACATTAAAATCATCTAAATAAATAGGGTAGATCATCCCAATAATTTTCGGAAGTCGGTTTAACCGCCTCAGCCAAAAATAGCCACCATTCCCACAAAATTTGGAGCTTTCTGCCATGAAAGACGGACCAGTTTTCTGCGAAAAAGGGGTCCGAACAGACGTGTTTTCCTCTTGAACGGTGACACTTGGGAGAAAAATGAAGGAGGTTATTGTATATGGGAATGTGTTGGATAAAAGCCTCCTTCGGGTTCGCCAAATTCGTCCCCATCTGGCCGTAACAGCTCCTGCACGATCGGGACTGAAACAGAAAATTGAAAATATGGAAAAATAGGCCTCGAAGATGTCTTTTATTCTCCCTGATCGTAACTCCATTGTAAAAAATGAGAGAGGTTTTTGTTCTTAAGCCCATTTTGAGAAAAAACCTCTCTCATATTTTTAAAATCCATCTCCATTTTCCCAAAAATCGATCTGAAAGAGGACGTGGTAAAATAGGAAAAAATGGCAAGAAAAAGGAAAAAGTGGTTTTTTCATGAAACACAAAATTCCGGACCCCCCCCTCTCGTTAAATTCCAGATGGTGAGGGGGGGGACGGAATTTTTATGGGCCGTGGATTAGTTTTGATGTGATACATGATGTAATGGAAATGCAAGAAG
>JZKD02S1661786.1:64041-77660 GCA_000966675.3 Picea glauca
AATGATTCTCTCACAAGAGAGTGAGTTGTGTTATGTTTAAAATGAGGTCCAACGTCCTCTATTTATACCAATCTTATGACCTTTAATTACAAAAATAGGTCATTAAAACAACCGAGAAGTCTGACTAATAATATTACACTATTTTTTACACTAAATGCTAAAAATGTCACAATATGAGCTCAAAAAGGAGACGTCAATCCCATTAGAGGGCCCTTTTTGGGCAAGATCAACATCCAGGAAGCAAAACGTTGGCCCTTCTAGGGCTCCTGCAAGCTGCCACACGTGCTAAATGATACCAGCACACTGCCACATGCTCCAGAAAATGTCCAGCTACCTCAGGTGACGTCCTGTCCATTAAAAGCAATCGTCCAATCTGTAGTGGGTGATCCCCCCTAGGACGGGCTCTGCCAAAGTGTCTTGGATAGGGACGTCCTTCTTCTTTCTCGTGCAATGGCTCATCACAACATTGTCCTGCCTCTGCCATCCCAACAACCATCTGATGGGCTCTTTAGCTCCATGGAGGTCCGAGCTAATCATATCCCCATGTGTACCGGTCCTCTGGCACCTGTCCATCAGGTATGGTCCTGCACATCAAGAACTACGCCCTCCATGGGCTCATCATTCCTCAGGATCATAGCAATTTCAATCATATTTCATCATTAAATTTATCAAATACATGCATGAAATCCCTAACATATCATCTAAGAGCTCAAAGACATTACACAGATCTACTATACAAAGCTGAAGAAAACCAATAAAATAACTCATTGGGATAATACCCACAAGAGAAGGAAAGTTTCCTCAGAGGATCATTCAAACCATGTTTTATGAGGTGTTATGGTCTAGGAATGTCTAGTCACAGTAAGACCAAGGGTAGGTGTTGTCTGTGGGTGCCTTTGTAGGAGGCGAGTTGTACCCGTCATGGATGCATTTTTCCAAGTGCCTTTATTGCCTTTATTTTTCATTTATTCTTTTCTTTCTTTTTTACTTCAAGGTCTGACTAGAGGTCACTGCCCTGGCGTGGTGACCAGATGATGGCAATGTCATCCTGCTAGATACCTATGAACATAATGGGCCGGCTCATGATGAGACCTCCCATCCTCTTGGTTAGGTCTTGTTTTTCTATTTTTCTTAGGGTCCCTTTAGTTTGTTATCGAGAGGCCTTTTATTGCCTTCTTGGGGATCCTTGGGCGAAGCATCTTTAGGTTTCATTTCCTATGGCTTTTATCTTTTACCATCTTCTTTTACCCCTTGGGCCTTTAGCCCCTTCTTTCCCACTAGACAAAGTGTAACCCCAAGGTCATCCTAATGGACAGAATAGGGGAATGGGATGGATGAATGGGAGATAAGATGTAAAATGATAATAATGGTGGGAGCGGACGATGGCTCTGCAAATCCCCTTTGGTAGCTAACCAAAACCCATGAATACGAGCTTTCTAAGTCACCCCATTAATTCACCCCAACAATGGTCAAGTGGATTAGTGTAAGATCCAAGTAGTCATCATAAATAAAGGAACCTAATGCATATACAAGAAGGTTATAATGATCAAACATGACACATACCATGATACCTCAGACCAATTACCTCATGGAGCAAGAGTCCTCTCTAATGCAAGTCCAAGACGATGGTGATGGAAGCTGTTGCTACTGACAGGACAAGTTTGGTGAAGAAGAGGAGGATGGGCCCTCTAGGGCCATGCTTAGGTCAATCCAGATCTCGACACTTCATGTCTAGGACCTGTGGGCCTCGAGACATGATCTCCTAGTTATCCCTAGATATTGGGGATAACAAATTCGACAAACACCAAGGATTATTTGGACTTAGCGTGTTCGAATTATAAGTCAAAGTCCTGGATTATTACGATCCATTTGGAGTATTTCCCCCCTAGTAATTGGCATGTAAGAATGTGCTGCATAGGGTTGCAGTTGGAAATCACAGTAGTCTTGCGTAAAAGGATATAGTGTCAGAAATGTTGAACAACTTGGACGGCGGCCAAGGCCAGTTTTTCAACATGTAGATACTTGGTTTCGGTAGTCGTGAGATTTCGAATCAAATAATAAATGACATGTTCATCATGAGAATCATCCTCCTGGACTAGAACCATAGCAATGGTAGAGTCTGAGGCTGCGAGATACAGGAAATAATCTCGACTATAATTGGGTGGAAAAAGTAGTGGGGTACGGGTTAAGGTCAGTTTTAAAGCATAGAAAGCTTTGTTGGCAGTGGTATCCCATACAAATTTAGAACCTTTCTTGAGCAGTCGAGTAAAACCAAGAGTTAACTCAACATAGTTTGGGATGAAATGACGTAGAAAGTTTGCCTTCCCTTGCAAACTTTGTAGCTGGCGAAGTGAGGAAGGAGGAGGGAGATTGAGAATCACCTCGACCTTCAAAGGATCTACCCTAATCCCTTGACATGAAACAATAAAGCCTATAAGTCAGCCAAATTCTACACAAAAAACACATTTGTGGGGATTCAAGCGTATATGGTAAAACCGACAGAGAAGGAAAATGGCGCGGAGGTGTGTTGGATGATCTACACGGTGCATGGAATGAGATGGTAGGTCATTGAGATATGGTTGCACAATGTGATTTATATCATGAAAGGCATAAGACATAGCACATTGAAAAGTTATGCCGACATTCTTTAAACCGAAGGGAAGTTTCTGGTAGGCGAAAGTGCCCCAAGGACAAATAAAATCGGTCTTGTGTTGGTCTGTGGGTACGATATTGATTTGATTATATCTAAAGAAACCATTCATCAGAGAGAAGATTTCACTTTCGACACAATCGTCGATGATCTGGTCAATGAAGGGGGTAGGAAAGTTGTCTTTAGGACAAGCTTTATTAATGTTTCTATAATCATCGCACACGCGGATCGTACCTTGTTTCTTGTTAACCAAAACAAGATTGGAAACCTAGTCAGTTAGAGACATAGGGTAAATAAATCTAGCTTTGAGAAGTTTCTCAACTTCAAGCTTGATAGTGGCTGCTTTACGTGGGTGGACCGGACGAAGTCGTTGCTGAACAAGTTTAGTGCATGTATATGTCTTAATCTCGTGTACAACAATGTCAAGGTCAATACCCAGAATTTCTTCATAGCTCCATGCGAAGACGTCACAAAATTCTTGGAAAAGAAACTTGTAGGTGACAACTTCGTCATGTGAACACGAAGCTCTGATATGCACATTTTCGACAACTCCAGGTTTGATGGATATGTCAAGGGGGATGGTGGGTGAGATATTACTTAAGTTACCTTCGTAGAACATATTGTGTGTAGACTCGGGAATGGTAGAAATGACGACAACAGTCAATGGGGTCGAGATCCGTTGGTAACTCTCAAAGGTGTGTTGTTCTAGGAAGAGGATGGAACGATGATGTCCATCATCCCAAGGGGTATCTTCCATGGACATAACAAACATAATCATTTCGTTCGTAGGAAAAATGACGCAGAATGGATCTGAAGATAAATCATCAAGAGAGGGGGTATAAGGGGTTGCCGATTGAATGGCTTGATAAGCGGATTCGACCGGACTCAAAGGAATTTGATTGCCATAATGAATATGGTCGTCGGGGTTGGGTACTATCCACGGGTCGTAAGACACAAGGGTTTCTCAAACAGAGGTGGAAATCATATTGATCGAGGTGATGAATGGATGTGGGACATCGGGTGGTAGAATGGGAAAAGTACCCATCAAATAGGAATCTTTAAGAAGAACGACACCGACATTCTCATATCCAGGGGGTGTTTTTGCAATGAAAGGTACGTTGCCGGTACGTGCATCAGAGTGAAATAAGGCCAATTGGTCCACCGTAATTTCTTTTCCTTGATGTGGGAAACGTACGACACGGAAAAGAGTGGACACAATTGTACGCATGGAATCGATCCAGCTACGGCCAAGTAAAAGGTTGTAATCGAGAGGAGTGTCAAAGATATCCACTTCAACATTGACTATTTTTCCTTTTAACGTAATAGGAAATGAAGGGAGGACACCGTAAGGCTTAAAACCAGAGCCATTGAAGGCTTTGAGCGTGTTGTGGGATTTAATTAAAGGAGGAGAGTCGATGGCTTTCTAGTAGGTAATAGACATGACACATGTCGAGGCACCCTCATCAATAACTGTTCTACAAATGTTCTTGTCGGAGACAATAACTTGTATTTGGAATGTGAGTTGAGAGGGTAACCTTGGAATGTGATCTTCCAAGTCAAAAATTATTAAATTTGTATCGGTAGGGTCGATTCCACCAACAACTTTCAACAATGCCTTCCATTGTATAGGACAACTCTGAAGGACTTTGAGGGCTGACATCGCGGACGATGCTTGGGCCAGATCTTTGACAATACTGTAGTTCTGGGCAGCACGTGCATGAGGATTGAAAGCAAATTTTCAGACAACACCCTTTGGGGGAGGGCGAAGAATTGTATCTAGTCTCGGTTGTTCGAGATGAAGAGGATCATTGGTAGGTGGAGTCATGGGAGATGGTTGGACCAATGAAGGAGGTATTTCATTAACCTTCTCTTTGGAGGAAGAATAATCTTTGGCTCGAGTGGTAAGTGTGATGTCATTCTTCTTTGAATCACCTGTACACATTAAGTCATAAGATATAGTGGAGGGGGAAGGTTGGTCATGAATGACCAATTGGGCCTATTGTTGAGAAGGGAAGGGTTGTGACAACACGGCCGGAGTAGGTGGTTTCGGGGTCCCTTAAAGGAACTTAGTAACCTCGAATGTCTTGGACAATACTTAGTGTAGTGATCATCACCACAGATAAGACAAGGGTATCGGGGTTTGCGCTTATCCTTATCGTCAACAAGTTGTGTTTTGGTCTTCTCAAATTACAGATTATTTTTATCCTCCTTGTTCTTACCCTTCCCTTTTTTGGATTTATTTTTTCCAGCGGGGGTAGATTTAACAGAGTTCACCTCAGAAGTTTTGTCGGTGGGAGGGGTAGGAGGTGGAGCATTTTGAACATTAGAAGCAACAGATTTGGGGTTGTTTCTAGAGGCTTGGACGAAATGGGGTTGGGCATGGAAAGTGCCAATCACACCGTCAGCTGCATGAGAAGTAGCGGGAGTAGTTGAAGTAGTAGAAGTAGAAGGACGAGGTGCATCAGGGAGTAAGTCATAAAGAGTACCCATTTGTGAGTAAACCAGGTCGAGGTATTGAGCATGACTGATCACCTGTTCTTCTGTGAAAACTCCACCCATGGAGATGTCACTAATGATGTCATTCACAAATTATTTCGTGAACCACTCTGCCAACAACTGATTGGGAAGTTCAAGTTTGATGAGACGTCATCTCCATCGCCACTCATGGATGTGATTAGAGATATGAGTGGATTTGGTTTGTTTGAAATAACTCAAAATTTCGGTTCCCGTTTCGTAACGAATCGGTAATTGGTAGTGGGTGAGGAAAGCCATAGCGAGGGTGTTGAAGTTGGTGAAGAAGCCTGGTAGTAATTCTATATACCACTTCGTGGTGGAACCTGTGAGAGTTCGTTGAAAAAGGCGTAAACAAATAAAGTCATCCATGAAAGAGTTGGATGAACACCAAAGGTGAAAAGTCATTACATGATTGCTTGGGTCCTCTCCTAGTTTACCATCGAATTTAGGGATGTCGGATGGTAGTTTGGCCGGTATCGCGGGACATTGAGGAGAGTGACAGATCGGGTCATTTAAAATTCTCGATAGATTAGGGAGGTCCAGGGTGGCTAAGAAGGGTAGATGTCTATTCATGTGTGGGTACTAGTGACTTTGGGGAGGGAGCCCCGTAGTTATACCAGTAGGACCATAAGAAGTTTGCATATAATGCGATGATCCAGGCAGATTCATTTGTTGGTGTGGAGGCAGGTAATTTATAGGGTTGTATTGGTTGGGGTTGTTCCCTTGAATAGGGGCATGGGGTTGAGCGTTCGATCCCCAAATAGGATTGGATGTACCTAGATATGGTTGGCCTGTACTAGGGGTTATGAAGGAGCTAGCTTGAGGCTGTTGCCCCCCAGTCGAGTGAGGATTATTTTGGATAAGATAGTTCTAATACTGGGCCAAGGATGGAGGTATGTTTTGTCCATAGGGTGGGGTAGCTGGGGGTTTCCCTCTGATCGGGGGTTGCATCCCAATTGGGATTTGTCCTGCAAAAGGGGATTGGGTTTGGCCTCCTTGGTGAAATTTTCCACTGATAGGAATCTAGTAATTAGGTGTGAAAGATGGGATGGTGCCACTAGGGTCAGTGCCTCTGGTAGAGGATGGAATAGGCCCTCTGAAAGGGGGTCGAGGAAGTGTCAGAATGAAAATATGAATGATATGGTGCCCATAAGGAGTGGAAATGTTAGAAGTCCCAGATGGGATTTTTGTAGGAGTGGGAATAGAAGCATTCAATGCATGATATCCTGGGGGAAGTGTTGGGGTGAATCTAGGTGAAAGCAGCATGCCAATGGGAGCTTGGCTAGCCACTGTAATCCCAGTGTGAGGATGCATAGTATCTGGGACCATTGTGTAATGGACCATTTGTAGGGGGATAGTCAAGATGTGGTCGGTTGGTAGAGCGTCCGAAACAGGAAAATAATAGGCAGTAGTAAAAGGTATTGCATCTGGATCGAATGTTTTGAGCAGCTTAGGTGTGACAGTGATATCAATGCCTACTCCTGAGCCAAAGAGATCCTGTCTAAAAATGCTAGTAGTCCAAAAAGGATCTTAACCCTCAGGTCCTGTGAAAGGTGTGGTTGGTAATCTAGAAGACTCAACAACTATTTCTCCTGAAGAATTCACTCGAACAATATGTCTCACAGAGTCGGGAGGAAGTCAGAAGTCCTCTCGGGAATTGGTAATTCAGAACTATTATAAAGAGTTAGTTCTTTCCACTCATGGAGTGGCAATGTCTTGGACTTCACTCTGTTGAGGAAATCCCTCCGGTGAGTTGGTAGGCAAGGGTTGAGAACCTTCCAAATCTTCCGGGGGTAGGCCTTGCATTCTACGTGAATGACGTGGAGGGTCAATTGTGATCGAGTTAAAATATTACGAAAGAAATTCTATGGCCAACTTGGGTAAACAAACAACACGCGTTAGTAAAATCTAGGAATCAAAGCCAAGCAAATAAGACCTGCCAATTCCGAAGTCACTAGTTGGTGATGAAATCCAACGTCGTGACGACGAGACAAGAAGGGGCTGGGCTAGGGTGGAAAAGTTACGTTGACGACCTTCTTAACGGACTTACACCCTGGTGCAAGCTACCACACATAATCATGGGTATACCCTCCAAGGAGCCCGAGTGAGTCTGGCCAACGTCGATTCCAAGTACTGTGAAAACTTACCCCTTCACAGTCACCTTGTGTAAGACCCTAAGAATATAGGCTACTACGGTTACCACAAACAACAATGATGCCCGAGGAAATAGTTGACAGTCCGATCCACATGTAAGGGCATGGTATCTAGCCCAAAATCAACTCGAGAGGCTTCCACTCATCATTGTGGGTATACCTTCAAGTGACTCTCGTAATACATGCAATATCTACACTGAGATCAATAAAACAAGGTGAGTAACTCTGTCAATCTCAATGCGACCTCAGGTTTGACCCTTGTGTGAGAAGGGCTTCCCAGGAAAAAATGTTGCAAATGGAATTTGACACTCCTTATCACAAGATACTATTGTGTGTTTTGTGCTTTGGAGAGTGTGTCTCACTGTCTATTGCAAAGCTCTAGCCTAGCTAATGTTGGTGCAAAAGAGCCATAGAAAAAGTTACTAGTTGAATTTTAAAAATTGCGCAATATTGTTAAAGGTTCTTATTTCTCAAGGGGGAGGCGGAGATGAAATCGGTGTTCTGTAAGACTTAGACCCAACTTTGCGTAAATAGAAATGAATGATACAAACTTTCGTTTGATGAATTCTATCTATAATAGGGAGAAATGAGTTTTTCTGGAACAATGCAAACTACGATGTAGAATTCTCTTTTCAAATGTAGTACCAAACAACCATGGATAATGTGAATTCACTATTCAATCTCTTTTAATGCCAATATTTTCTGAATGATTGTTTAAAAGAGTAAGAATTAAAAAAAAAAATTTTTAGAAGCCAAAAATAGGGATGGAGCTAAGAAAAAGTAAGCAACCAAAGGAAAAAACAATACTCAATAAACGCCCAAATCAAATCTTTCAATGGAGATAAAAATAAAAATCGAAAAGAAAAAGTTTCTTGAAATGTATACAGACAAAGAACTTTTCTAAGCAGCAAGCAATCTAAAGAAATAATAATCCCAACTTTTAAACCGATCAAGGACTGTTGACCAAACAAGCACCCAGATCTCAGAATCTGAGATTATACCCTCGTTGGTAAAAGGTTGAGAAGTAAAAACTGGGAAAAAGATTAAGAAGAGTTTTCAATCTTCGAAAACTAATCGACCACAATATTTGGAGTCAAGAAACAGTTAAACACTGGCAAAAGAAGTTCTTCCCAGATGAAAAAACAAATATGGGCATAAAAAAAGACAAGAAGACCTGATCCAGAACTTTTATAAATGGGTTCACAGCCTAGTAGTGGAGCACAGTGCGAGAATGAGGCATTCTTGTAGTCTGGACGCTGACAGGGTGCGAGGATATCGCACTGGACTAAACAACGGGGTGTGAAAATGAAAGGTTCTTGCAGGCTAAAGAGAGGTACAGTGCGAGAAGGTTTGTAAATTATGAAAATTTGGAAAAGGGACAAATTTTTTGAATGAACTTCTACGTCCAGAGAGTCTATAAGGGTCTCCTACAGACTCAGAGACTGGTTGGCAATGAAATAGGTAGACCAAGAGAAAATGGAAAAACAAATACAACAAAAATGAGTTGTATCCCCAGTGGAGTCGCCAATTTTGTTACAGGATAAAACGGTATACGCAGACACTAACAGATCTCCCTAGATCCACCTGAATCTAGAACAAAATAGGACAGGACATGACTCTTTCTCTAAGTTGCAGTCATTGAATCTACTACCAAGAAGGACTGAGTGACATACCTTTATATCTCTTCCTTAGGTCTTTGTTGTTCCTACATCGCTCCGGTGCTCTTGTGAGATCAGGTCCAAGACAACAAAAACCAACCAAAGTGAAGATAACAAAGTATATTTAATGTCAACCTATGCATATGATCAAGGAGTTATGCAATAAAATAAGAGTGATTTTATGGGAAAGGGACATGCCGCTGTATTATATTAAATGAAAGTAGAAGATACAACCAGATTGCCTTGATGTCGCAAGCTTCCTTTCAATGGTCCTTGGTTCCAACACACACACTTTCTCTACACCTTCATGAAGAAGATCCAATACAACTTGATATACAAATAGAGTCTTCAAGCTTCAATCCAAATAGGGTTCTTCACACAATTCTTTCATCAATTCTCCATTCAATCTTGCTTAACCTCTTCCTTGAGAAACCCTTCATTATATAGGAGAAGGCGAGATGGTTAAAGGGATGAGGATGATCCCACTAAATCTGAGAAGTCAATAGGATGCCAACCATGTGAATGCCAACTCATTTTCTAGAAGATACTCTTCTAGAACCTTCGTAACTTCCTCTTCCTTTTAAGATTCAAAACAAGTTCGCACCCTACCTATAGAGCAGACTGCAAACACCTCGCAGGATAGGTATAGGGTTTCTTGCAAGAATCAAGATTCTCGCACCCTACAACATAGTCAACCTGCGAACTCATCTTAAAAATATGTTTTGTGGAAGAAGACTGTTAGCGTCAGAAGTCACCCGTGGATTGCAGCAGGAGCAGAGCCCAATGCCCATCAGTTTATGTCATGATTTGTTTATAAAAGAGGTGATCAAATGGGAGCTAACTCAAAACAACATTGTTCTAACATCGAAACTAGGTCAGGTATGCATGAGCGGGTGGGGTCTTAATCAAACTTTAGACAGTGAGTTGTAGTGAGGGTGAGTAAGGGGGAAGACTTGTATCAAAGAGATGCAAAGGTCTGTCATAAACATCAGGTTTCTAATAGACTGTAGGAGAAGGCATCTAAACGCAAGATCTTCTTACATTCAAATGCAAAAACCAGAGAATACAACAATGCAACAATAAATCCTTTATCATAACATAATTGCAATAGTTCACACGAATCAATCGTTCACGAACTCCCTCAGTATGGGGTGAAAATTTAGATGGAGTAAGAAATACTGTCTGTTATAAAATAAGAAATCTCACATAAAGATGCATAACCAAAAAGCTAGAATGTTTATTAAAATTTTACATTCGAGAGCTTCGCTCTACCATCGATACTTACAAAATACAAAAAATGAGCCTATATACTTAGGAAAATTTGCCTAATAGAGGCGTGCCCAGTCACCCAGGGCTCGGTGTCTTTTCAGTCAAATTCGTACTGAAATCCTTCTTCACACACCACCTTAACTGTGCATGGCTCCTGTAAGGAGGGTAGCTGAGCCATTAAGTGCCGAGCTAGCGTGTGCAGACTTCTCTGTCTCTTCGAAGACTTCGGCATGGCTTCTTTGAAAAAAATGGTACACAAGACCCCTTCGAGCAGATCGCTTGCCAGACCCTCCATATCTCACACTTAATGAATGAAGGGAGGCTTCAACCACCCGTTCATGCCTTCATTTACTCCAAGCGAGACACAGGATTGAGATTGGTTCCGATGGTGCCTGGAGGTTGTGATGATCTCCTCCGTAACTGAACTCGATGCCTTTGGCCCCTCTTGCACAACTCTCTTTGTCTCCTGAGTGACCACAGGGTATGACCCTGTGCTTACTCCCAAAGGTGTTTTTGGTGTTCGTGCATATGAAGGGGCTGATCCATGCTTCTTGAAATCGCGATGAGCGAAATGTCGAGATGGCTTAATCTGGCGCCACGCGTCCTTCAAATCTGACGGTCCTAAATTCACCCGATGTTGCTGTGGGCCCCAGGTCCTAGACGCTCTCGTCACTTCGCGCATCGGGGATATGAGGGAGTTTCTTCTTGCACTTCGAAATCGTGATGGGCGAGAAGGCGAGGAGCCTAATCACGCATCAGGTGTCCCCTTTAGATGGATGACTGAGACTGCTCCTCGATATTGTGGGCCCGCCTTTGGCCGCTTTCGGTGCTTCGTGCCTCAAGGCTGGGAGGAGGTTGATCCCTGTTCTTTGAAGTCGCAATGTGCGAAGGGGTGATAGAACCTAATCACACATCACGTACCCCTCTTTTGATCGGATGACCCGAAACACTTTCGGGGATACTGTGGGCTCGTTATTAAAAGTTCTTTTCCTTTCGCGATTCACAAGTTCATGGGTCAAAGACTCTCGACTCCCTTTTCTAAACTCCCAATCCCTGAGATGGCGATATGGGTCAAGCCCCTTTTCTGGTCAGTGCTCTCTGCATGTAACCATCGGTTAGAGCCCAAGTACTAACGCCTCTCGCAACCCGCGGCTTCGTGAGTTGGAGTATCGAACTTTGGCATTCTCCCCTCGCGAAGTCCCGAGACACGATGGTCAACGAAGGTTGACCCTCTCTGGGCACTTTTCATAACTCGCAACCTCACGCAACTAAAAGACATAGTATTCCCTCCAAACTTATGAACCCCGAGTTCGAGAAATAACCATTGCACTTATACTAATCGTGATTGACGCCCCTTGAAAACCTTTTTGCGCCATACTTAGCATGACTCGGTTAGCTGCAACAGCCCATTAACCGCTGCTTTGCTCTGTTGATGAATTCTTGCCGCAGAAGGATGAAGTGCCTGCTCGCTTGATTTTAAGTCCGAAAAGGACCTCTTCTGTGTGCTGCGCTTAGGTGCCTCTCGTGCAACCTGCACACCTAGATATCCCTATGCCGAAGGCAAGTATTTTTGCTAACATTAGGCTCCATGGGGGATAGAGTCATCCCTGCGATGCTCTAAGGACTCATTTTGTAGTTCCAGTGCCTGGTTGTTGGGCTATGGAGTCATTTACTAAGCCAAAAACTAAAACTAGACAAAGAACCAAAAGGAAAATATTTACAAATAAGGGAGCCAAGGAGGGCTCAGACAAAACATTTCTTGAGAAAATGCCCATTTACTGGGTTGTTGAAAACTTCTTTACCCTCCAAATCTTGCAACCTGTATGTGTTATTTGAGAAAACTTCAGATATCTTGAAGGGCCCAATCCACAGGGCTTCAAATTTGTCGTGCTTGCCCTTATCTTTCTTAGGAGCATCCCATTTTAGTACCAGGTCTCCTATCTAGAACTCCTCCTTCTTGGCTTTCTTATCAAAAACCTACTTGATCATCTACTGATGGTCCTGAATTCTGATCATTACCTGCTCTCTGGCCTGGTGGACTTCTACCAGTTGATGAATTCTTCTAATCATGTCATTGGGCTCTTCCTGATAATCCTGGAAGAATTTCTCTATGGGAATGGCTAGCTGAGAAGGGAAGACAACTTCTGCCCCATAAACTAATTGGAAAGGGGATAGATCTCTTTGTGGTCACTCAATCAACCCATAGAGCGAATTTTAGTTTCAAGTTCCAAGCCCTTTTGTTGTCTTCCAACAGTCTTTTGATGATCCTTATCAGGATTTTCTTGGAGGACTTTGCTAAACCATTACCCTGGGGGCAGTATGGGGTGGAGTGAATCAGTTTGATCCCGAATTGCTCACAAAACTTGACTAACGGCTCAGCCTTAAAAGAGGCTGCGTTATCAGTGATGATCTTTATTGGGCATCTGAATCTTGTGATGAGGTCTTCCAGGAATCCAATAATTATCTTGTGGGAAGCACTCCTGGTGGGGATGGCTTCAATCCACTTAGTAAAGAAATCTGTGGCAGTCAGGATCCATCTATGTTGTCCGCTGGAAGCAGGGTGTATTTCTCCAATAAAATCTAGCCCCCATTGTTAGAAAGGTCCCGAAACAACTACAGGCTTTAAAGGTAGAGACTTGAGTTGTTTCTTTCCTGAAAATCTTTGGCATGGGATACAGGCTCTAACTCTCCTACATACGTCAGCGAACAAGGTGGGCTAGTAGTACCCAACTCTGAGAATTTTGTGAGTTGTGGTCTTCCAGAAATGGTGCCCTCCACATAGGATGCTGTGAAACTCAACCATGATCCTGTCAGCCTCTTGTGGATTTATGAATTTTAAAAGCACCCCTAGGGGGTCTTTCCAGTATAAAATTTGATCGACGAGGCAATATCTGATTGCTTTGAGATTCATAGCTCTTGCCTTGTTTCTTTGCAAGCCGTCTGGAGGCCGCAACTCCTGCAGAAAATAGATGACATCCTTATACCAAGGACATCGAGCCAATAGGGGTTCTGTTCGAGGGTCTACATTAGACAGCTGATTCTGCTGGTTTCCTGGACATGCATTGATGAAATAAACCCCCAAAGATTTGTAATTATCTTCAGCCAATAGCTTGGCTAAGCCTTGACCTTTGATCAATTTGGTAGGCCTTATTTCCAAGTCAAATTCCAGGATCTTGGCTATCCATTTACTCCTCCTCCCGTCTATGTTGGGCTGTACAAGGATGTCCTTCACAGAGGCTAAAGGAATGTATGCAGTCACCTTTGAGTGCAAGACATAGACTCTGAAATATTTGAGAGATTTCACTAAGGCATAGGCCTATTTCTCCATGATTTCATACCTGACCTCTGCATCTCTTAATGCCTTGCTGAAGAAGG
>JZKD02S1661786.1:77748-97513 GCA_000966675.3 Picea glauca
AATATTTGGAATAGTTAGGGATGATTAGCATGAGTGCCTCAGTCAATGCCCTCTTTATTTGGACAAAATATTCCCTGGGTTCAGTGGTCCATTTCACTTCATTTCCCTTCTTGAGCATGGCTGTGATGTGTTTTACCATCTCGGCAAAATTTGAGATGAATCTCCTCAAAAAATTAATCTTCCCCCAAAAGGCCTGAACTTCCTTCTTAGATCTGGGAAGTGACAGGGTATGAATTTCCTCTACCCTTCTAGGATCAATCCTCACTCCTTCTGTTGATACTATATGGCCTAACAACTTCCCTTCTTTCATAGCAAACAAAGATTTCTTGGGATTTAGGGAAAGGCCAAACCTCCGACAGTTCGAAATTTTTTTTCTCAGGTGACAACAATGCTCTTTGTCAGACTTGGAGAAGACTGTTATGTCATCCAGATAGATCACCACAAACTTATCTTTCTCCCCGATGAAGGCTATGTCCATGGCTCGCTGAAATGTCGCTCCTACATTCATCAACCCAAAAGGCATTTTGGCATACATGAATGTACCCCAAGGAGTGGTGAAGGCCATTTTTTCTCTGTCCTTAGGCATGGCCGATATATGATTATAGCCAGAAAAACCGTCGATCATGGAAATCCTAGATGCACCAGTTACCCTCTACAATATGTGTTCCATGTTGGGCAGGGGATAATTGTATTTCTTTGAGCTCCTGTTCAGGTTCCTGAAATTGACACAAATCCTGATTTCTCCACTTTTCTTTCTTACCAGAACCAAATTGGCCACCCATTCGGAATATCTCAAGGGGACTATGATCTGGGCCTCTAACAACTTCTTCACTTCTTTCTCCATGACAGGCAGCAACATGGGATTTATCTATCTTAGCTTTTGCCTAAATGGCTTAGCCTCTTCCTTCAGTGGGATCTTGTGTTCAATGACAGATGTATCATACGTCTTGAGGTCTTTGTAGGTCCATGCAAACACATCAGCAAACTCTCTCAACAACTCAGTATATTCGGCCCTCTGTTCTCTGGTCAAACTCCTTGACAACTTGACAAACTTAGGCTCCTCTGGTGTGCCAATGTTGCACTCGGTTGTGTCAGCATATTCATCTTCAACTCTGCCCTTTACTGCCACATCATTCCCATCGAACAATCTTTCTAACGAGACTAGTCCCCTCGGAATGTGATTGCTAGGTAGATGAATAATCTGGTGGTTAGAAATTTTATTTAAAAACACCTCAGGGTGGGGGTCACCTTCCAGGTCAGGATCCCGATCAATGTGTAACGCAGAAAATTCATCAACAGATTGGAGAAATTTTTCGATTTCTAGATCATCTTCGAATACCTTCCAATGCTTGACATTGTCCAACACAGAGGGCCTATATTTTATCTCAACATCATATTTGGCCATAGACGGTTGAGGGACCTTGAACTGGCTAGCTGAAACAGCTAAAGAATCGGCCACAACATTATCCTCCCTTGGAATAAAAGAGATGTTGAAGGCTGAGAAGAAATTGTCAATCAGGTCCCATACCTCGTTCCTGTAAATTCTGAGCCGAGGATGCTTGGCCCAATAGATATTCCTGACTTGTTGGATTATCAACTCAGCATCTCCAAATATTGCTATCTCTTTAATTCCCATTTCCTTTGCAGCCCTCATACCCAGGACAAGAACTTCATACTCTGCCACATTGTTGGTATCTTCAAATTCCAGTTTGTACGACAAGGATATGGTCTCTTGAGAAGGTGACACAAAAACCACTCCCACACCAGTTCCTTCCCTGGAGCAGGCTCCATCGAAAAACATTTTCCAGACAGAGATGGTTGGAGGGGGAATCGGGTAATTAAGACTAGGTTGCTTTTTGACTTGGAAAGGGTCTTTAGGAGCATCAGTGAGCTGCAATAAACTAGACCCCAAATCAATGTCAAGTGAAAAGATAGGGTGATTGGTGGGGTTTGCTTCATCACTAACAATGTAGGCCAGCTGAGCTTCCCTATATAACCTCCTTTGTTCCCCTCCGAAGACTGGAATGGTGGCATACGTGAGATCCATCTATAATGTTCCTCCAAGGTTTTTAATCCAAGATCTTGACAACAACATGCCAAACTTGGGGGGAACATTAGATACCACAATATCCATGACCACACTCTTCATGGGCAGCTGAAACAAGGAAACCACCAGGTCTTTGATGATTCCTAGACACTACACTCTCCTTGAATAGAAAGAGTACAAATCATGATAAGTTTTCATCACCTCCAGTCCCAATTATTCCATTACTATTTTGGGCATAAGGTTACGGGAAGCCCCTAAATCCATGAGGCAGTTATGCAACACTTTATCATGTATGTTCGGGGATGTGTAGAAAGCGGGGGATGAGTCATCTCTATCTTCTACCATGGGGCCTAGGACAACTGCTGGCTTTTCATATTGGAGATTTATGGAGTCTGTGGGAAGGTATGAGACCTCAGACTGTAAAAGCTCAGAGAAGCATTTCTTGAACCCTTCATGTTTGATCTACTCGGTCAGGGGCACAAAGATTCTAATCTTTTGAACTTCATGCTCGAAATTAAAAGAAGATGTGAGCTTTGGGATTTATCTTATTTCGAGAACATGACTCTGGACCATGGGAGAGAGGGGTCGGGTCTTCTTACCTCCATGGCTATCTTCTACTTCATTAGAAGGTTTCTCTGTTCTAGTGAGCTACTCAGGAACCTCAGGTGCTACTGTCTTTTTCTTGGACCTCAGGTCATACCTGCCTCAGTTGCCACTAGCCTTGTCTCCCTTGCTTAGTTCATTTAGCTGACTATCCACAAGAGACTCCTCGTATGCTGATTGAGTGAGATGAGGGAAAGGAGGAGTGTCTACAAAGCAGTGGATTTTAGGATCAAGCTCATCTGTTTCCCCTTCTTTCTCTTCGGCCACAAAATTGTTTTGAAAAGGGGCCTGAATTTTCTGGTCTTCTCAGTCTCTTCCCCTCTCTCTTTGCATAGTCGGGGGAGAGAAATTGTTTGTCCTTCTGAAACCTCCTTTGTTTTCAGCATTTTGAGGGCCCTTGTATGCTTGCCTACCCTCCAACTTCATTCTCTCCATTTCTGTAGACAGAGACTTCACCATCTTGGTTAGTTCATCCACTTGAGGGTGGGGCACCGACGGGCCAGAAGTTGAGGCTTCAGATCTTCCCTTTCTTCTGTCTGCATCAACCTTGTTCCTCATTCTGTCAGCTGCTAATACATTAGATTCCACCTCTATGGCTGCATCTTTCATTTGGGCTAAGGAGGTGGCTCTTCTTTCTCTCAATAAAAGACAAAAATTGGGGCCAAACGCACTAGCGTAAGAAATCTTGGCTGAGGCTTTTGAGGGTTTTATCTCAGCAGGAATTTTATTATACATCTTATTGAATATTTTGGAGAAGTCAGAGATAGATTCTCCCTCCATCTTCTTCAAAGACATGAACTCTATCATGTAATACATGAAATCCTTCCTATCTCCCCACTTCCTCAGGAAAGCACTATCTAGAGCTTTGATCCCAGCAATAGATCCGGGGGCCAACCCTCTAAACCACTTCCTCACCTCACCATCCAGGCTCTGGATGAAAACTCTCATCCAAACATCTTCATTTTCAATGTTCAGGTTGTCTTCATAAATGTAGAAAGCAGCCAGGTGCTCTTTAGCAGTTAGGTCCCCTTCCCCAGTGAACTTGGGCATCTACTTCAAGTAATATCCAGCAGGGAGAGGATTCATAGGATGGGGTAGGACTAAGGGAGCATATCTGGCAATGACTATGGCATCCATTCTATTCAGAGGGGGATTAGCACCTGCCATAGGGATATTGGGTGAAGGATAACTCAGAGGAGAAGGAGATCGAAAAGGGGAAACTGGGAATGAGCTTCCAGGAAATAATGGGGGATTTAGGGAGAGGGCTAGTGGGCTTGAGTCAGCAGACACTTTTCCCTGTGCGGAAAAGGCGATAGTAACAAGAGGAGGAGTGGTAAAGCTAGGAGTGGGGAAAACTTCTGTGGTCCTGGGTCTATTCCAAGGTACAATTTCAGAGGAAAGGGAAGTGACAAGGATTTCTCCCTCCAATCCTAGACCGGGAGGGGAAATCTTAGCAGGAACACTCCCGCAATTCAGGAGGCAGGAAACTTCGGAAAACGGTCTGCTAGGAGGTTGAGGAGAAGAAAATGGAGTTTCTATAAAAGGAGATAATGGATTACCTGGTTCAACGGTGGAATTTTCTCCTTCAGGGGCCCTTCCTTTTCTGAAAATCACCTCCGTATTAGCTATAGGTGTAGCTAAGGGAAGCTGTGGATGGGACCGCGTATGTCTGCCTCTGGAAGCCACAACTAAAAAAATAGGTTCTCTCTAGTGGAGTCATCACAATGGAGTTTCCAGGTGCACATTAGCAATCTTCAAAGGCTCTGATGCCTAATGCACCTTCAGAATCAGAGGCTTAATGTCATTCAATCCTGGGAAAAATTTTCAATTTCGTCCCCGGCAACGACGCCAGAAATGTTAGCGTCAGAAGTCACCCCTAGATTGCAGCAGGAGTAGAGCCCAACACCCATTAGTTTATGTCACAATTTGTTTATAAAAGAGGTGATCAAATGGGATCTAACTCAAAACAACATTGTTCTAACATCGAAACTAGGTCAGGTATGCATGAGCGGGTGGGGTCTTAATCAAACTTCAGACAGTGAGTTGTAGTGAGGGTGAGTAAGGGGGAAGAATTGTATCAGAGAGATGCAAAGGTCTGTCATAAACATCAGGTTTCTAATAGACTGTAGGAGAAGGCATCTAAACGCAAGATCTTCTTACATTCAAACACAAAAACCAGAGAATACAACAATGCAACAATAAATCCTGTATAATAACATAATTGCAATAGGTCGCATGAATCAGTCATTCATGAACTCCCTCAGTATGGGGTGAAAATTTAGATGGAGTAAGAAAGACTGTCTGTTATAAAATAAGAAATCTCACATACAGATGCATAACCAAAAAGCTAGAATGTCTATTAAAACTTTACAGTTGGGAGCTTCACTCTACCATCGATACTTACAAAATACAAAAACTGAGCCTATATACTCAGGAAAATTCACCTAACAGAGGTGTGCCCAGTTACCCAGGGCTCGGTGTCTTTTCAGTCAAATTCATACTGAAATCCTTCTTCACGCGCCACCTTAACTGCGCATGGCTCCTGTAAGGAGGGTAGCTGAGCCATTAAGTGCAAAGCTAGCGTGTGCAGAATTTTCTGTCTCTTCGAAGACTTCAGCATGACTTCTTTGAAAAAAATGATACACAGGACCCCTTTGAGCAGACCGCTTTCCAGAACCTCCATATTTCACACTTAATGAATGAAGGGAGGCTTCAACCACCTATTCATGCCTTCATTTACTCAGAGCGAGACATAGGATTGAGATCGGATCTAATGGCACCTGGAGGTCACGATGATCTCCTCTATAACTGAACTCATTGCCTTTGGCCCCTCTTGCACAACTCTCTTTGTCTCCCGAGTGACCACGGGCTATGACCCTGTGCTTACTCCCAAAGGTGTTTTCGATGTTCGCGGATATGAAGGGGCTGATCCATGCTTCTTGAAATCACGATGAGCGAAACACTGAGACAAATTAATCTGGCGCCACGCGTCCTTCAAATTTGATGGTCCTAAATTCACCCGACGCTGCTACAGGCCCCAGGTCCTGGACACTCTCGTCACTTCGCGCATCGGAGATATGAGGGAGTTTCTTCTTGCGCTTCAAAATCACGATGGGTGAGAAGGCAGGGAGCCTAATCACGCACCAGGTATCCCCTTTAGATGGACGGATGAGATTGCTCCTCGATATTGTGGGCCCGCCTTTGGGCACTTTCGACGCTTCATGCCTCAAGGTTGGGAGGAGGCTGATCCCTGCTCTTTGAAGTTGCGATGTGCGAAGGGGTGATAGAACCTAATCGCACATCACGTACCCCTCTTTTGATCGGACGGCCCGAAACACTTTCGGTGATACTGTGGGCCCGTTATTAAAAGTTGTTTTCCTTTCGTGATTCATGAGTTCGTGGGTCAAAGACCCTCGGCTCCCTTTTCTAAACTCCTGATCCCCAAGATGGCGATACGGGTTGGGCCCCTTTTCTGGTCAGCACTCTCTGCATGTAATCGTCGGCTAGAGCCCAAGTACTAACACCTCTCGCAACTTGTGGCTTCGCGAGCTGGAGTATCGAACTTTGGCATTCTCCCCTTGCGAAGTCCCGAGACGCGATGGTCAACGAAGGTTGACCCCCTCTGGGCACTTTTCGTAACTCACAACCTCGCGCAACTAAAAGACATAGTCTTCCCTCCGAACTTACGAACCCCGAGTTTGAGAAATAACCACTGTGCTTATACTGATCGTGATTGACACCCCTTGAAAACCTTTTTGCGCCATACTTAGTGCGACTCGGTTAGCTGCAACAACCCATTAACCACTGCTCTTCTCTGTCGATGAATTCTTGCCGTAGAAGGATGAAGTGCCCGCTCACTTGATTTTAAGTCCGACAAGGACCTCTTCTGTGTGCTGCGCTTGGGTGCCTCTCGTGCAACTTGCAGACCTGGATATCCCTATGCTGAAGGCAAGTAATGTTGCTAACAAAGACAACAACCCCCTTTCTCAGGAAAAAAGTCCTTATGAGAGCCTGAACACATAACTGTAGAGACATCCCTAGAATTACCAAAATAGTGTGTAACAACGGACCCATTTCTTTTTTTTTATTTTTTTATTTTTGATCTCAGGCCCTCATTGGGTATTTGTCCATTGCCACATGGCATCCAACCATTGGGTCACATCAACCACTTGTACAGTCACTTGCCACATCAACGTATGTTCTGCAACCTCAATTGCCATATCAGCCTGCCATGTCACTGTACGATCTTCCACTTGGTTGTATGGACTACCACATGGCATTTTTTGATTGGTCCATGGATCGACCTGAAAAATCCAAAAATGAGTGACACATGGCATCCTCTGGTGCTTCCACATCACCATGCTAACGTCATGCTGACACATGTCACCTCCTACGTGTGCCACGTACACTGTACGGATGCTAACATCATCCATACTGATGCTGACATCAGCAGTATGGATGCTGACTCATCCCCTGCTAACTAGACTAGGTTGACCAAACTTTGACTGCAAATATCTTTCGATCTGTAACTCCGTTTGACGATCCATTTGCACCGTTGGAAATATTGCGACACACCTTTCATGATAATTCCAGTTTCACTGAGTTTTGAGGACTTTAATTTTTTTCCCTTTCTTTATCTACTGAGGCCATTCTAAGCTTCCTGAGTTGCTTCTGTGAGTTCTGAGCTATCCTTAGTCTTCTCTAGATCCTTTTTGGATCACGCCTTCCCATTGAGATCTTTTTGGACCACCAAAATATTTCATCAATGAATAGATAAGTGAGGGAAGAGTTCCCTCACCTTGTCCTTCTCAATCCACTTTTCTTTGCTTGGATGTGTGCCCTTTAAGCTTACTTGAAGATAATCAACATCACCCCTGGGTGAAGACCTCATCCTTCTATCCAGGATGATATCTTCCTTGAAATCATCCAAGTACTCAAGAGAAAAATCATCCACTGAAGGTATTTCAACTTCCTCATCCTGATCCATGATCATGGGAGGCTCAAAAAGTTTCAAGTTCTCTACATTTACAGCTGAGTAAATCTGCATATAAGGTGGAAGATCTAGACGAAAAGAATTGGTACCACTTTTATCTAAAATATTGAAGGGTCCATAACGAATGGGCTTGATTTTCTTGCATTCACCCTTCAATCTCTCCTTGCTGATGTGAAGCCATACCTGGTATCCTACTTGGAACTGATGATCGACCCTGTGTTTTTCATCACAAGATTTATACTGTGCTTGAATTTTCTCCAACTGTTCCTTGACTTATTGGTGTACCTGTTGGATCCTTTGGATGAAATTGCAGGCTCTGTCTTCATTTATTTCTTCATTTTAATCAACATCTCTCCCATACATCAAGCCCAAAGGAAATTTAGGTAGGTACCCAAAACATGTCTCAAAAGGAGAACACTGAGTGGAGGAATGTAAGGCTTGGTTGTAAGCATGATGTACATATGGTATCTTCTCATCCCATACTTTGGGATGCTTGCTACAATATCCTCGAAGTAAAAGTACCACTGTTTGGTTTACAACCTCTGTTTTTCCGTCAATCTATGGATGGAAAGAAATGCTCCTCTTCAACTTGGTGTCCATCATTCTCCACAATCTTGTCCCAAAATCCCAAAGGAATTGAGTGTCTCGATCTGAGATAATGGATGTGGGTAACCCAAAGTGAACCCAAGCATACTAAAAGAAGTGATTAACATTCTTCTCAACAATGATATGATTTTTACATGGCATTAAGATACACATATTGCTGAACCTATCCACTACAACATACAAATAGTCATGATCCCCTTTTGAAATTGGTAAACCCCCTACAAAATCCATGGAGATACTTTCCCATGGAAGGGATGGAATAGGTAGTGGTGAGTATATCCCCAGTTTTCTATTAGTGGGATTACAAGTAGAACACATCACACACCCCTTTACATATTTAGTTACAATTTATTTCATTTGAGGCTAGTAACAAAACCTCTACAAATGAGCCATAGTTTTTCCTACCCAAAAATTCCCAGACACAAGAGAAGTGTGAGCTTCTCGTATTACATGGATTCATTCACTTGTAGGAATACATAGCTTTCCAAGATGGTAGAGTAGTTTTCCCTGTAGACAATAATTCTCTACCTATGCACCATGGTTTAGCTTCTCATATACTTCTTTAAAATCTTCATCAATGGCATATTGTTCCACATAGCTATCATGAGATAAATAAGTATTCTTCAAAATAATAAAAGAAACAATAAGAGGTCTAGAAATCATATCGGCTACCTTGTTACTTGTACTCTTTTTGTACTTGATTACTGAATGAAATTGTTGTAGGAAACCCTTCCATCTGTAATGTTGATATTGTTGTAGTTTGGTTTGTTCTTGGAGATACTGTAAGGGTTGGTGATATGTATGTATGATTGTTTCCTTCCCTAACAAGTAGTGCTTCCATTTCTTTACGCTTTGAACTAATGCATACAACTCTTTATCATATGTAGGATAGTTAAAAACAACTTGGTTAAAAGTTTCAGAGTGGTAATATATAAGATTACGATATTGCATCAATACTACACCCATGGCATATCCACTGGCATATGTCTTGATCTCAAAGGGATGTTGAAGATTCAACAGTGCTAATATTGGTGTGGTACTGATCTTTTCCTTCAAAGTGTCAAAAGATTTTTATTGCTTTCCTCCCCACTGAAAAGTGTTCTTCACACTGGTTAAGGCATGAAAAGGAGCTGCTATAAAGGAGAAGTTTGAAATGAACCTCCTCCACTTTTGGGCTCGACATAATTTACAATTACATCAATCTTGGAAGGATCAATTTTTAATTGTCCTCCTCTTACAATATGACCTAAGTACACAAGTGTAGTCTTGCCAAATTCACATTTGGAAAATTTTACATACAACTTTTCCCTTTGCAAAGTATCTAATACTTTCTTTACATGACTCACAAGTTCATGCCAAGTCCCGCTAAAAATAAGAATGCCGTCTAAATATACAATCAAAAAATCATCTAGAAAAGGCATGAATACATCATTCATCACACACATGAAAGTTGTCGGAGAATTACAAATCCCAAACGACATAACTAACCACTCAAACAATCCTTGTTTGGTTTTAAAGGAAGTCTTCCATACATCCTGTTCTGCAACCCTAATATAATGGTATCCATTGCGCAAATCCAACTTAGTGAAATAAAAAACATTCTTTAACTGATCAAGTAAATCATCTATACGAGGAAGATGGTATCTATTTTTCACCATGATTTTATTTAAGGATCGGTAATCGACACACATTCTCCATGTTCCATCTTTCTTTGGCACCATCACGATTGGAGAACCACAAGAATATGAGCTAATACTGATGACCCCTTGATCTAATAAGCCTTGTACCGACTTCTTGATCTCTATCATATCTACAAATGACATCATGTACATGCCCACATTAGGAAGATGAGAATCTCGCTGAAGATGTATCTCATGTTGGATTTCCCTCTTAGGAGGTAATCCATCTGGTTCCTGGAAAATATCATCATACTTAGAAACAATATCAATTCTTTCTTATGAGAAGGATCACATCCTCAAAAAGAGTCGAATGTTCTGACATCTTTCTCCCTTATGACCATGAGTACATATATATTATTAGTGTTTATGAGTCTCTTCATTTTTCTTTCACTAACAAGTGTTGTGTTTACCCTCATGTTGTGGGATCTAACAATATATTCCACTCCCCCCTTAGTAAGGTGGTATTTTTTCTCATGACAAAAGAAGACTGCTTTTCTATCATACAGATAAAGAATCCCCAAAACTATGCCACATATATCAAGTGATACAACATCCAAATCCACTTCATCAATCAACTTTGAAGCAATAGAAAATCTAACCCTACATTGTTTGGTGACATTAAGTTTTTCTTTATCACATACCCAAGCAAGATGATAAGGCTTTGGATGTGGTTTCATTTCAAAACCCATCTTTTTGACAAGTTCTTCAGATATCAACTTTACTTGGGAACCCAGATCAAACAATCTATCTTTTTTAGTGTGTTTAGATACAACTCTCATGTGAAATAATTCATTCCTCTTTCATTCATCATCATGAGATTCATTATTGGAATTTGAACTATCATGAAGGGAATCTTTACCTTGTACTCCAACCACTGTGATCTTTTCTTTGTCTCCTGAATCATAACCAAGATCTCATTGCATTGTAGCAACATTTTTTGTCTTCCCCTTTCCACTGAACTATTTCGGTCTCTTCTCTGGGTGTAGTTTCCAACAATGTTCATCATCGTGACCACTTTTCTTGAAATGAGTGCAAGATGGATTTCCTTCTTCCCTCTTTACCGTGGTGGTCTTATTGTCCTTCCTTTTAAAATTCTTAAATGGATTATGTGGGATATTGGAAGGTTTCTTTGTGGGATATTCTTGAACATGCTTTCCCTTGTTCTCAAGGTAAGTGGCTCACACACAAAATTCGTCAAGACTAGTGGGGTTAAACAATAGCAAAGTATGACGAATATAACTGTGAAGTGCGCCAATATACTTCATTAAATTTTCATAAGAATACAAAGGAATGTTTAATGAAAGATCTTTCTTCCTAAATTCTTCAAAACTTTGTACAATTTGACCTTTACTTTGTCTTAAAGTTTTCCATTCCATCATTGATTTATGTAAATAACCCAATGGATACAATTGCTTCCTTATCGCTGATTTAAATTCCAACCATGAGGAAATAAGATTACCACACTTACTTCTGTTCTGAAGTTTTCTCTCCCATCATACGAGAGCGGTGCCTTCCAACTAAAGAGAAGCTAGTTGCACTTTAACTTCCTCTTCAACAATCTGTTGAACACATAAATATACTTCAACCTTTCGGATCCAATTATCTATATTTTTAGGATTAGTATATCCATTAAACATAGGTAAAGAAAATTTTACATCAAGCTTTAATAATGGTTTCTTAAAAGAGGCTTTATGGCCAGAATGATGAGAATGATGAGAATTCTCAGAGGAAGAAGAACTAGAACTTGATGGTGAAGATGGAGGCTCAAGAGGGTCTCCTCCAACCCCATGATTTATCGAAGCATCATCATTAGCTTGTGCTTCCTTTTTCTTCACTTTCTTCTTCATCCTCTTCTCATAGTCTCCATATATTCATTCGACCATTTCTGACATGTGATAAAATACCATATGGAAGTTTTTCTCCTTTTCATCATGCTTGTCCTCTTCTACAATTTTATTCCTTCGGGATGCACGACCAACTTCAATATTGAAAGTATTAAGAGTTCCTTCACGCTGTTTATTCTTGGCCCTAGTAAGCATTCACACTCAACAATTCATGTCAAAGATGACTTCTCTGATACCAACATGATCCAGGATCTTTTCATCGAAGTGACTTATAAAGAATTGTGTTAAATGAGCATAAATCAAAGTGAACCATTAAAGAAGGAAAAAATCAATAATGAAGAGACATAAGCATCAAATCTGAAAAAAAAAAAACTTGATAATGGAGTTCATCCCTGGTGGACTACATCTTCGAATCCTGCTCTCAAATGGGTAGGCCTTTTTATTAACTCAACAAAAGAATTTGGCAAAATACATAAGTATACCTCATTCTAGAATTAAGCTACAAAATCTTTTCTCATATCATAAAACATACAACACCATTGAATTACCCAAAAATGACAGTCTCCACGCCTCAATTTGACTCTAGCACTCCCAGGCCCAAGAGAAAAATTGTCTCGATTTCCATGCCCTGCAACCTGCAATTAATTCCCAAAAATTTCCTCGTAAACCATGCCCGACCATACTGTCACGTGCCTCCCCCCGTGCACTGGCGGATTCAAAATTTAAATAAATTTTGTGGGCGGTATAAACAATAGGGTCATTTCACCTAGTGGTTGGTGGAGCTATAGTTAAGGCATATATAATGGGGGAGTTCTCGGGGTCAAGCCTGTGGGCCACCCCTTTTGGGTGTTTTTTATAACATACATATACATTAATGTGGTGGTTACTCCAAATTTTAGTTGTGGTTTAGATATATCCATTGGGCACCAGATCTGGTGGACCCGTTTCTTTTATTTTTATTTTTGAATTTCGGATCTCAGGCCCTCATTGGGAATTTGCTCACTTCCACATTGCAACCTATGACTGGGCCACATGGAAGCCAACCATTGGGCCATGCCAACCATTTGTATAGTCAACTACAACATCAACGTATGGTCTGCCACCTCAGCTTCCATATTATCCCGCCACATCATTGTACGGTCTTCCATGTGGTTGTATAGACTTCCATGTGGTTCTTTTTCATTGGTCCACGGATCGACCTGAAAAATAAAAAAATGAGTGACCCATGGTAGCCTCTGGTGCTGCCATGTCACCATGTTGATGTCATGCTGACACATGTCTCCTCCTACATGTTCCATGTACATTGTATGGATTCTGATGTCATCCATACTGATGCTGATGTCAGTAGTACAGATGCCGACTCATCCCCTGTTGGCTGGTCTAGGTTGACCATGACTGCAAATATCTTTTGATCCGTAAATCCATTTGACGATCCGTTTGCATCGTTGGAAATAATGCGATGCACTCTTCGTGATGATACCACTTTCACTAAGTTTGGAGGACTCTAAATTTTTTCCCTTTCTTTGTCTATTGAGGCCATTCTGAGCTTCCTGAGTTGCTTCTGCGAGTTCTGAGATGTCCTTAGTCTTCTCTAGATCCTTTTTAGATCAGGTAGGTATAATTTCCATAGGAACAAAGGATAAATAAGGTGATGAAATTTCAGTTTTGAGTTTGATTATGCAAGGTGAAAGAAGAACAAAAAAACATAACAGAATCAGATCACCATGAAAGATGAATTTTGACCTTAGTTAAGAAGATAAACAATATTTAAATAACTTAAGTATAGAGCACCATTCGATGAATTCTAGACCCTTAATTATCCAATTTAAATAGAATAAAAGTGAAGATTAAAGTAAAGACACAAGAAATACATACAAAGATAAGATAACAATCTTCAAATCACCACCATTAGAATCTTTTTCATAAAGAGTTCAAGACTTCGGCATTTGTATTTCTATTAGATTCAAAAAATTACAATGAAGATCAAAATGTTTATAATTTTGCATTTGTATTTCTATTAGATTCATAAAATTACAAAAAATATATAGAATAAACCCTTCCCCAAACTAAGGAGGTCTAATTCAACCAGTTTCCCAAAGATAGAATCAATTAAGCTGAATTTTAGAATTGTTTGCAGAAAAAAAAGACCAAATTTTTTGAAAGATAGTGGTCAAATATTTGATCATATCTTTTGAATATTGACAACTGTTACAAAACTGAAGGGGTTTTTTGTAGATGAGCTCGTCCTGGAGAAACACCTCGCTCCATTTTTGGAAATTTGTCTCCAGGTCTCCAGGATATGCATCCAAAGAACATGTCTAAAACAAGAAATAAGGATACCAAAAAAATGGGGTGTAAAGGCTCCTTAGAATATCTCAATGTGTAACACATGTGAAGAGACTGAAAAGGGTTAATTTTATTTTTCCCATGTTTGACAATAACCTCTTTCGGATTTTAAAATTCATCACCATTTGTCTGGAAACATCTTTTGAAGATGACTGGTAAAACAATAAAAATATGCAGTAAATCCGATTTTGACCATCTTAAATAAGAAACAAAGAATATTTTACAATCACATATCTTGAGCAAATTTCAACCATGCTATTTTGATGAGTCAGCAGTTACATCTAGAAAGAATCTTGAGTCATCCTATGCATCGTTGGGAAACTCTGTGACCTTTGCGTAACAAATTTTGGTTATTGCTACACAAGTGCTACCTACAACATTTGCGTAGAAAACTTCATTTCATTGTAATTCATGCAGGTCCAGGTGGAAACAAATGACTAGGAACCATGTATTTACCTCTAAACTCGTTTTCTATTCATCTCATGCCGTCCTTTCGATCTCTATGTGCTTACAATACTTGCGTAGCAAATTTGCTACGCAAGTGTTGTACATGGCAATTCTTAGCAAAAATTGCAGAGATGGTTTAGATGATGGTTTTTTGCTTGTCATCCTTCTGTAAATTAGGCATACAAAGGATGTAAAATGATACAATAAATATTTCACTTGACAAAAACCCTCACTCCTTTTATCACCATTACACTTTTCACTTTCTCACAATGGACAAGATTTCCATAAAATAAACAAAACTTGTGATGAACCTGTACATCTGAACTCTTCTTCCTGGCTAAGGATCTTGAGCTTCCTTTTCCCTGTTCTACAACACTATCAACAAAATTTGTGTAGCAAATGGATGTTGCACAGAGGTTGTGTAGCGAGAGATCCCACATAGGAGTTGCGTAGCGAACAACAGAGTTTGCGTAGCAGAGGATTCTTGGACATTGCTCGAGAGGAAAAAGTCCAAATCATAGGTCAAGGATGCATGCAAATGAATAAAAGGTGGTGAAGAGGCATATATGAATTGATAGGGAGAGGTTTTGAGAGGGAAATTACCCGTTGAGGTGATAAGACCTTTCAAATCATTTAAGTGACTTGCACAATAAGCATAGTTTTTGAGTTTCCAAGGTACAAATGACATGAGGACCATCACCACTTTTACTGACTTAATCACTTGTGATTATGTTTACTGGTATACTTTGACAAGATCTTCCCTCCTAGACTTATGAATTGATTTTGACATAGCATTTCCCACTTTATGAAGTCATTTTAAACTCAAAACCAAGGACCTTTACAAAGTCTTTCATGATTATAAACATCCTATGGACCCTTAATGACTTCTTCACCTTCATAATATGTAATGATGTATACAAACCATTTGACTGACACTTATGACTTGAATCTCATTGACATGCACTTTATATTTTATTTTATCAATAACCTAAGGCTTCTTGAATCATCCCATGAACCAATACATACACAAACATACTCAATGAATCAATTAGGAATGCATTGGTCTTCCCAATACCAAGGCATGACTTTGCAGACTCTGGACAACCTCTAACTCTACCCTAAAAATACTGATGTTAACAAGATTTACACTAATATTGACATATACACAATGGTTAAGGTTCCAACCTTGTATCTTACAAGATTGAATGGCTCTAGTCTGTCGAGATCATTCTCCTATTGATCCAATGGCTCCTATTGACTTGGATTTTCTCCCGTCGGAGTTTCATTACAACCTCTCACTCCAACGCTTCAATAACCTAACCTTCAGACATGCTTAAAATCAACATCCACGGTCCAAATTGCTTTGTTGTGTCGAATCAATGAATGCAATTTCCTTTGACTCAAACATAGGTTTTACTTCATGTTAATGGTCTGATTTATAACTTAGCAATTTCAGGAATTTTTAATTTCTCTGATCTCCTACCTCTCTCCTTCATTCATAGGGAAACGAGTTCAACATTGGGATTTGCAACTTTTCCAATCTCCTTCATCTCGATATTTGATTTTTGCAAACATGTTCACCACCAATTGTAATATTTTGCAGAAGCTTAGTAGTGCATAATGATGCTCTCTATTTCCTTTGAATGGTTCAATTATCAGAGTCTCCTCCTATTAGGTTGTTATGTTCCTCTTTCCTTCATCCACACAGAGTAGATATGCAGTAACAATATAGATGCTTCCTCTGTTTGGTTCAATCCTTGGAATTTTCATTTGCAGGGACTTATTAACACAACGCATGGTCTCCCCTATCATTGACAACATTCAATCTCCCCCTGCCTGTGATATCAATGACATTCTTTGACATCAATGACAACCCAATTTCCAACAAATTCCGCAAGTGAGACTTTTTCCTTTTCTTGCAAGTGCGATATTTACTTTTTTGCAACTCAGGAAATAGTATAGTTGGTGACTTAATTAAGTATCTTGAATCCTTTATTTGTGAAATTAAAATTACTACAACTCTTTAGAAAAAAACACACTACTCTTGCATATATGGTGCACGACAGTTCATAAGTAAGATTTGACCCCATATTGATAATTAAAGGTACAACTCTTTGGTTTCTTTCTAACTAATTAGAAAGTAATTGAAAATACCATCAACCTCAATGATATATAACGAGGCCTCATGTACTACATTGATGTAAGAGAGTGATGTATAATTATTGTACATTAATACAATGTGATCTTTGATGGATATTTTCTCTTCTTATGTGAAATATATGTGTGAATGTTTTGTATATTGTTGCTCATAAAACCAACATTAGGCACATATAGATTGAAAAAACTTGAAGGAGAAGTAGACCTCCTTCCTTTCAATGGCCAAGTCTTAAAGAAATACTTTAGTTAGATGTATTTAGATAGCTACCATGTACATAAATAATTGGGGCTTATTTCCCCTCGTTTCTTACTTTTCTAGATTACATATTTTTCTTTGCTTCTAATTTGGTTTTCTTTTGTTTTCCTTTATGATTTAGATTTTAGTTAAATATTTCTCTCTCAAAAAAACCTTGTTCTTATTTTCCTCATAAATAAATTTTGGTTGCTAACACCTGATCTCACTGCAAGTGTGGCATACTATGACTCAGAGGTGCGAAAACTTGATTCTGACATTGAGACAAGACATTGTTGTTTTTGCTCCTATTTTGACCTCAATTCAAAATTCAAGGGTTGGAATCTATAGAGGAACAATTTTGAAGTGATATATGAGCATGCACTCCTTTAAGCTTCATCGAGAATAGGAAACTAGTTACACTTAAAGGGACATATACACCCACTTTGAAGTTAAAATCTAACACTAGTACTAAGAAGCATTTGAAGTTTTTAGGGAATACTACAAATGAAGGTATCTCATCTATAAACATGTATCTCTAAAAAAATCTCATAAACATGCATCATCTTACATGCCCTTAAAGGAAGACTGAAATACTCCATCCACCTCCCTCTAAAATAAAGGAAAGAGGAAAGTATATTTAAAGGTAAAAGCTTGGGAAAGACATTTAAGATTGTGTGGGAAATGCAAGTATCTCTGTTGGAGATATGGATGCTCACTAGAAGTGAATAAAGGCTTGTGATGCAGGGGTGACTTTGTCAGGGCTATGGATGCTCATTGGTAGTGGAGAAACACCACACATATGTAATAATTGACCTGTATTTTCAACATTCCTGATGTACGACTACCTTGCTATACTACACTTGCCTCTTGGGATAGCTAATCCTAGCAAAATAAATCTATATTTGATATGATATGAGTGTGACCAAGAGTCTATTCCTTCCAACTATAAATTTTTATTCATCTTGTTGCAAAATTCAAGTCCAACGAGACCTACTAAGACTTCTTTTAATACTTCTTGAAGTGAAATTCTTGATTTCTGGATTTTTGTTTGTCTTGATAACATTTAATTTAGAGATTCATGACTATGTCCAGTGTATCACCAATTGTTGTGCCAAAAACAACAACCTCCCTTAATTTCCTTACCTCGACTCTCAATCCATTTATTCTAAGTAAAGAAATCGATCCCCCCTTTGAACTTTCTTGCCACTATAAACCTTAGAAACTCTTGCTTGCAAAAGTTTTGAAACTCAAAATTCATTTCTCATATCCCAAAACTTGATCATCTGAGCGAAATGAAGATCTCACTTCCCTGCCCATACATAGTGTATCAAAAAGTAATCACTATTTTTTTCCAATACATCGTCCGGGGATCCAATTAGCTTGCTAACATGACATATATCAATGATAAATCCATATCTTGGGTCAACACTCTGAAATCCCTCTAATTCTCTTTGACACTGAGATTTTTTTTTTTCTTACTTCTTTCAAAATCTCCTCTCTGCGCCAATATATCGACAAAGAATCCCCTTTTCTGGCCAATACATAATATAGGAATCCATATTTCTCATTGATACAATGCTTGCTGACAAGGAATTCACACCTTTGATCGATATTAGGTTTCCTCCAAATTTATGTTTTCTTCCTTTCAAAATTTCCTCTCTTTTTCGACATATCGGTCAAAGATACTCAATTTTGGTCGATACACCAACCAAGAATACACATTCTTCGTCGTTATAGTGGCCAAAAGATCAATTCTCTTGGCTAACACATGAAAATTTTGACTTCTCTCTCGCATTAACATGAAATAATATTTTTAGACCGATACATCAACCAAGAATTCATATTCTTCACATTGATACAACCAAGCTTCAAAATTTCACGCATCCCATCGGTGTGCAACAAGCAATCGTCTTCTTATATCGGCTAATAATAGACATTCTCGGTCGATACCTTAGAAAAGAAATGCTATTGCACGACCAATACACCTACCAAGAGATCTCATCTCTTGTCCAACACACAGGTGGGTCCCTTAAATTCAACACATACATGATTTTAGATGACGTCACTCGTACGGTAGGTTTTTTGGAATTTTACACCATTCTTTCCATTTTAACCCCCAATTGACTCAATTTTCAACCCATTCTACACCATTTCCTAATATAAAGAGACAGGGGTATCGATGAAAGAGCATCGAGCATCGAGCTAGCATCCACCTTGATTTTTTGATTCAATTGTTGAAATTTAAAGCTATGCTTTCTCACATGTTACCCTGCTTCGGTTGTATAGAACCCCATCGAGATTAGCTTGACATTTAAACTCCCAATAAAGGCCATGGTTATAAATAATACTTGACACTTGTTGAGACCATTTTGTGCCTCCATGCTTTCCTTCCACATTCTATTTTCCCCACTTCTTTACTCCATTTCTTTTCTCTCTTCTACACCTCCTCTTATCCCTTCTTTTCTTCCTTTCTAGTAATTGTACTTAGTCATATTTCAGTTTCATGGGTTGGTGGGTTCACGGGTTGGCGGGATTTCATTTCCACCCACTTACTTATTTCATAAGTCCATTTTAACACTTAGCCATATTTCAGTTTCGCGGGTTCAAACTTTCACTCTCCATTTTCCGTGACCTTCACTTTGCACCTCAAGTTCCATGATCTAAGTTTAGACCATCATTGTTAAGCCCCAATGTTGGCTCATTACCCCTTAATTGGGGCATATTAGATTAGTAATGCTATTTTATTTATGTCGGCTTAGGCCATTGGTTGTAATTTAGATTAGTAATGTTATTTTAATTATGTCGGCT
>JZKD02S1661786.1:109576-135838 GCA_000966675.3 Picea glauca
ATGTAGGTTTGCTACCAGAAAATATAAAAATGTCTAATCAATTTTTATAAGCGCTTTATTTTATGGCTATTGTTACTCAAGAGGAAAATGGCATGGACAATATGGTGTTTTGACTAACTCAAATGTTGTTCAAAGAGATGAAGATGTAATCTTTTCATTTCGATGAAAGTTATGCTACGAGAAGGAGAACACATTTATCATTCCCATATACACAATGTCCCAAAATATATTAAACTCATCAATATCAAGATTCTCAAGAAATGAAAAAAAGATACTGTACACCAATGCACGATTCATGGGGTTATTTGAACAAGGTGACAATGAACCTAACTCGCAAGAGAATGTTTCCTAAACACAGGCGTTTGTAAATAAATCCAAAAATAAAGATGATTCTGAAAAAAGAAAAGGAAAAAAATAAAGAAAAGGTGAATGTGAAAGAGGCCAATAAAAAATTGATAAATAATACCAGAAGAAAGAAACAATACCCGGTGTCAAACACTCCCCAGATGAAATACAATGTTGTAGAGGATTTGAGTAAGTTGAGGATAACTCTTCATTTTACATAAGTGGTAAAGATCCCTCAACAAAGGGAAAATATTTTGAGATTGTTGGATGATCCATATGGAAGAATGGAGGTCGTTGTTATAATTCCAAAGCAAATCCAAAACACATCAACTGTCAAGTTGAGAGGTAAATTCCCACCTTTTTATATTTCAATTAAAAATCATGATGTTGCATTTCATAATTGTTTAGTTGACACTGGCATGACCAATAATATTATGCCATTGGAGGTCATGGAGGCATTGGGTATGAGATGCACCAAATATTATGAAATAGGTGAAAGCATATATGAAATTGATTCCATATAGGTGCCAACTTATTGGGAAATCAAATATTTTTATGCTTGGATCAATGCTCCTCCTCATATTATTACAATTTTCAATATTGTTGTGGTAGATCTTCCTCCTGCCACTTG
Organism: Picea glauca; assembly: GCA_000966675.3. NCBI lineage: Eukaryota > Viridiplantae > Streptophyta > Pinopsida > Pinales > Pinaceae > Picea > Picea glauca. The sequence goes on from JZKD02S1661786.1 coordinate 110,553, forward strand.
ATGGATCTTGTTCAAATTCCGAGAGTGGAGTTGGAATCATCTTTATAAACCAAGAAAAGATTGTGAATCCACATGCTATCAGACTTGAATTTGTGTGCACCAATAATGAGGCCGAATATGAGGATTTTATTCAAGGAATTATTATTGCACAAAAAATGAAGATAGAACATTTGATTGTGACTGGCGACTCCGAGTTGGTAATAAATCAAGTTACCCATAGATATAAGATTAAAAAAGAAATACTCAAATTATATTTCAAAAGAGTTAATCAATTGATGGAAGCTTTTAGCACTTTTAACATTTCTTTCATCCCAAGGGATAAAAATCATATGATGATATTCAGAGAAAAACATATTTTCAAGTATAAAGAATATTTTGACCTTCTGTACCTGAAAATCAGGAGTATTTACAAGTATTTGGGGATGATGAAGAATTCAATTTTTTTTTGGTGAATGATGATGAAGATGAGAATAATGACATAACTATTGTCCCAAAGAATTGTATTCAATTTGAGTCTCTTTTTACAATAGACAATCATGCTAAGAATATCCTAGAAGAAGTATCGCTCCGAAAGGTCCAAGAAACAAGAAAGATTAATATTGGAACCGTTAATTCCCAAAAATATGTCAATTTGGGAGTTGATTGCACAATTGACGAAGTTGATCAATATGTTTCATTATTTAAAGAATATCTTGATGTGTTCGCACAGAGTTATTATGTTTTAAATGTATATGATAAAATAATATTTCAAAACATTATTCCTTTGAGAGAAGGAGCAAAGCGTGTCAAGCAAAAGATAAGGATGATGAACCCCAAATTAAAACCACTGGTAAGGTTGAATTGGGAAAATTAAAGAAGGTAGGAATAATATACCCCATTAGACATTTTGACTGGATTTTAAATCTAGTGGTTGTGAGAAAAAAAGAATGGGGAGATTCAGGTGTGTGTAGATTTCGGGGACCTTAATAAATCAAGTGTAAAGGATAATTATCCTTTTTCCTAACATGGAATTTATCCTCCAAGAAGTCATAGGATCGACTTGCATGTCCATGTTAGATGGTTTTTCTGGGTATAATCAGGTCATGGTTGTTGGGGAAGACAAAGAAAAGACAACTTTCATAACACCTTGGGATACATATGCATATGCTTAGATGCCTTTTGGTTTAAAAAATGCAAGAGATACATTTTAGAGGGCTATAGATCATGATTTTGAGGGTTTGATAGGAAAATTCATGGTGGATTACCAAGATGATTTAATGTTACACTAAAAAATGAGGAGCAATCACATTCATCACATGAGGAAAGCTTTTGACATATGTAGGTTATATGGTGTTTCTTTAAATCCAAAAAAATGTTATTTGTTGTAACTGAAGGAAAATTATTGGGTCATATCGTGTGCAAGGAAGGAACATATATTGATCCAGAGAGAGATAAAGTTATAAATGAACTTAACCCCCCATCATCTAAGAAGGGAGTCCAATCATTTTTTGGAAAAATCAAATTTGTACGGAAATTTTTCCTTGACTATGAAAGTATTGTGAAGCTAATCAATTCATTGATGAAAAAGGACCAAAGGTTTGAATGGAACGTGGATACATAGAAATATTTTAATAATATCAAAAAGGAAATCACTACAGTCCCAACCCTCATTATCCCAGATTTCCAAAGAGACTTCATCATTGATTCATTTGCTACAAAAACTATCGTGGCATCTGTTCTTACTCAAAGAAATGCCAAGGGTGAATATTTTTCGATTAGTTTCATGAGCAAGACCCTTCATGATTATGAATTAAGATATTCATAATTGGAGAAACAATCCTTGTCTCTTGTAAAATACGTGGCATACTTTCATACTTATATATTAAATTCTCATGTCATTGGGTATGCTTCATCCTCTCCTGTGAAGATGCTTTTGAATCAACAATTGAGAGAAGGAAAATGGGAAAATTGGTTGGCGAAGATTCAAGAATATGATATTGAAATTAATATTTTAAAAGTAGTTAAAGGACAAGGTTTATGTAAGCTCATTGCAAATAGCGATTCTTTGGATGGAGTAATTTCGATTTCAGTGGGAGAACCCATGGCCGTTTCAGAATGGTATAAAGATATTATATTTTACTTGAGGTTCGACAATTTCCAGTCACCATGAACCCTAAGGAGCGAAGAACATTGAAAATTAAGTCAAATAAATATGTACTGATTTCTGATATATTATTCAGGAGAAACTATGATGGCATATTGTTGATATGTGTTGATGAAAAGAAAGCTCAAAAATTGATGAAAGAATTCCATGAAGATATATGTGGTGGAAATTTTGTGCCTACCACCATGAACCATAAAATAATAAGAGTTGGGTTTTTTTGGCCATTAGTTTTTAAGGACTCATATGCTACCATAAGGAAGTGCATATCTTGTCAACAATTTTGAGGGAAAATGAAAAAATCGGCAATGCCATTACAACCTATATATGTAGAAAAACCATTTTCCCAATGTGGACTTGATGTTGTTGGAAAGTGGCTGGAAGCATTATAATTAAAAAAGGTAATTCCGAAGAGTTGATTAAGTTTCTCAAAGATAATATTTTTTCAAGGTTCGGTGTTACAGAAAAATTTATTACTGAAAATGGTTCAATTTTCATCGGGTCAAAATTTATATAATTTATATGTGATTGTCATGGGGAAATCATCAAATTATTATCCACAAGGAAATGGTCTTTCAGAATCCACCAATAAAACACTCATTCAGATATTGAAGAAAACTATTGATAAGAACCAAAATAAATGGCAGTTGAAATTGATAGATGCTTTGTGGGTGAGAAGAATGACTCTGAAAGACAACACTGGGATGTCTTTGTATATGTTGGTTTATGGGAAAGAAGAAAAAATTCCAATTAGCCTCGAGTTAAATTCCTTGACTTGTGTAGTCAATACAGAGGATGTAGAAGATAATTCACCTATGAAAAATAGAATGAACCAATTATTGAAACTGGAGGAAGAATGAAGTAAAGCTTTATATAGAAATTCTTAGAGGCAATAAAATATAAAAAAACCATTTGATCAGAGTGCAACCATAAAGAATTTTCAAAAAGGTGAATTGGTGTTACTCTAGAACAAAGCTAAGGAGAAACCATCGATGCACACCAAATTTGAAGTGCTTTGGGTTGGATCATATGTGTTATTGGATAAATCGGTAGGTGCGGACACTGACTGATCTCCCTAGATCCACCTAGATCTAGAACAAAACACACCAAAACATGGCGCTTTCCTTAAGTTTTAAATATTGAATTTACTAACTAAAGAGGGATAGGTGACATACTGTTTAAACACTTCTTCCTCTCGCTATCGCCATCCTAGCTCCGTTCCAACACTCATACAATTATGATCCTGCAAAAGAACACAACCAACCAAAGTGATAGTAATAGCATAAACGCAATATAAACCTATGTATGTGATCAAGGAATCATATAATAAAACACAACAAGATTTATAGGAAAGAATTATATTACTGTATCATATTAAATGTGAAAGAGAGATTACAATCACGGCCTTGATGTCGTAAGGTCCCTTCTAGCTGTCTTCATTCCCCACACACTTTCATGCCAATAATTCTGAGAGCATCGATCTGATAATATTCACAATCTATCTTGACAAATTGTCTCATCTCTCCAAACCTCAATCCAATCCAAGCTATTCCAAAAAGCTAACTTTCTCCATGAGAGATCCTCTCCTTTTATAAGTTAAAGAGGATAAGGTGAGGAGGTTAGGATGATCCCACTAAATCATGAAAGAGAGTAAGATCCAAACCATTCGGATCCCACCTCACCATGGAAGTTTCTCCTTCTAGAAGCATTGAGAAGATGCTCATTTTTCCCATGTATGAGCATTTTTGCACCCTGCCTATATAGCAACCTCCAAACACTTTGCAACCTAACTATGGTGCAGCCTACGAAAATCAGGCATTTTCGCACCCTCCCTATATAGCAACCTGTGAACATCCTCTTTAATAGGGTTTTTACAAAGGAGAATGCAACTTCTTTTCTCAGGAAAAGTTCTTCTCCCTTCTTTCTTCAGGAACTCAGGCCACTGACCCCTTTGAAGAAAACATATAGGTTTACATCATTAACGATCATATGGATGATTAAAATAATGTGTAACAATATGTCATTGATAATATTATGGGTTTTAATGCTTATATGCTCAAAGATATGAAGGGGAAAAATGTTGCTTGTTAATGGACAACATTTGAAAAGTTTCTTCACCTGAAATTTTCTCATTTCCTTCTACATAGTTTTTTAATTTATTTTTGTACATCCTTACTATTTGACTCCATAGCCCAAAAGATAGAACCATCTGGTCATGAATATTGTGGATTCTTGACAACCCACAGGGGGTTATCATCCCACATTTGGAGCCAGTTGTTGAGACAATTTTTTTCTTCCATGCTTTCCTTCCACATTCTATTTTCCCCACTTCTTTATTCCATTTCTTTTCCCTCTTCTACACCTCCCCTTATTCCCTTTTTCTTTTATCCATTTTTTCTCCCTTTATGTTTACTGTACTTAGTCGTATTTCAGTTTTGCAGGTTCATGGGTTCACGATTTGGTGGGATTTCATTTCCACCCACTTACTTATTTCATAAGTCCATTTTAACGCTTAACCATATTTTAGTTTCACGGGTTCGTGGGTTCAAACTTTCACCCTCCATTTTCCATGACCTTCACTTTGCACCCCAAGTTCTGTGATCTACGTTTCAACCATCAACCTTGTTGCAGGTGTCGGGCTCCAAATTATTTCATTCTTCTTGCATGTGATTCTGACAGACCATTCCTTTACACTTAGTATTTTTTTTAATCATCTCTCCAACCATGGGTTCGCAGATTCCTAGGTTGACGAGATCACGGAAATATTATATTGTAATTCTCTCTCACCCATCCCCGCCCTTTTGTTTCTTTTCCCGATACACATTAAGTATTGTTTAATGCTAAAAAATGTTGTTAAGTCCCTGAAAAGATCGCCATTAATGGCGAAATGATTGAGGAATTATTCATTAAATCTCATTAAATCTTCATTTTCCAAGGGATTGTGAAGACCAAAACTTCGAGTGGTCGAGAGAATATTGGTATTACTCTTCCCCTCTTGCACAAAAATATGGGAATGTAATTTGGACATCTGGAATCGCTTGTGCTATATGTGTTCTTGAGGTTTTTTATTGTATGGAAATCATTGCATGGTGTGTGGACAAGTATGTACGAAATAAAAGAATCATACAACTATAGGTTCATTATCTGATTTCTTTTTCACATCAACTCTTCCGTAAGATGTTAAATATGCTAGAGCCTACTCTTACTTTCAAAGGTGAAAATTGTTGAAGGAAAATATCCCTATGGACAGGTAGATCTCCTCAAAGAGATAGACTCTTAACTCTACGACAAAAAGTGCTTATCATGGTCACTGACTTCCTTTTAGATCTAGGTGGACTAGTGTGTGAGGAGGAAGGAGAAAAGAAGTACCTTTTACTGGTGTTTGTCCCTGCACGCTCCGAGTTGAGCTCCAAGCTTTCGTTCCTCGATAAGCCTTGTAGACAAACAAAGTACGACCACTTCCTACTCTATCGAGATTAGTCCAAAATAGGTCTATCTACTAAAGAGACAAATTCATGTGAGATTGAACATGAATTAGAAAGAAACAGGCCAAGCAAATTACATTAATGAGGACAAAACATTGCTTACAGCCGTGGATGAATTGCAACAGTTTCATCAAGTCCTCCTTATCTATCTCTTGCTCAAAAGATCCACGATCCAAATGATGATAGCTTCACTGATTGCTCCCTATGAGATCGTAGGTCTCTTGCTGCCAAATTATCTTTGTTCCAACACCACTTATAAGATCATAAGTTTGGTGTGATTCTCCCTTTCCATTCCTCCTTTCACCATGAGAAATCTTGCTTATATATCCTTGGAGAGGCTCAACAACTTGAGATATCTTTGGGGTGATTTGAGGATTTTCCTCCTTCAGTTGAGGATCTACCCTAAGACCATGGCTGGACTAGGGATTCAAATCCAACTGCCTTCCAAGAATGAAAGGATCCTTCCCCCATTCATCTCAACAACTTAACTACTACCCAGAATAGGTAGTGCTCCCTCAAAAGAGCCATCAGAGCGCTGTAGCACTCCCCAGTAGGCTTAAGGGGGGCACCAACACTCCTAAAGACACTAGAACTCCCCCAGAAGGGCGAAAGAAGCTTTATAATGCTCCCAGACAGTGTAAGGGGGAGTGCCAGCACTCCCAGAAGAGGTATAGGGGAGCGCTCTCTTCCAAAACTTAGTTTTTTTAGTGTTTTTAGATGGAAAAAGGTTCATGAGCCCAATTAACCTTTCCTCCTCTTCCAAATCAAGTGTTTGACATGTGTCAAGTGTCTTCCTGATGTTTTTTACAGGCATGATATAGGCATCATGGCAATATTCTTCCCTTGACACTTGCGACACTTATGAGAAAAATGTGACACTTGTGACCTTTGTAATGATGACACTTGCGACACTATCAAAGTGAGTATTTTTGATGTGTAACAAAAATTGCAGAGAATTATTGAAGAAATATAACAACGGGATTGACCTCTTGCTGAAATATTTGGAGAATCTTGCATCTGTTCCAGCAGACATAACCATAATTCAGGTCGAGTCTTTACAAAATCACTATCGATAAATTGCATGGCTATTTACCAAGGTGACAGGTCAGGAAAACAATGCTTCTATCTCTCACAGGATTTTATATATTCTATATTTTATAGTTCAAGAACACATCATTTTTTATTGGGGAAAACTCATTTCTATTGAAATCTCTTCCCAATTATCACACTATAAAAAGGACAAAAAATTCTTTATGGCCTCTTATTTGATATTTTCTATTGTGCATTTTTTCCAATTCCCAAACTTAACCATTAGTAAAAGGGTGAATTGTGAAATAGATCCAGTTACTTTTTGGTATCAGACATTGTGGAGGCATAAGACCCCTCTATTTTTATATGAAGTTTATAATGATTTTGTTTCAGTCTTCAAAACTTCAAAAATCTTTTGTTGGGAGAAAACACTCCAAGGATATCTATTCAATCTACCAAATTTTTAAAGAAAAGGGGGACAATAGAGAAAATGGAGAATCACAATCTCATAAGGATATTTTGCTCAAAAGAGAATCCTTCTTTTTCCCGTATTATGTATCTGATAAAGTATGTATTACAAAGGTGGCAAGGAAATATAACTTCTGGTTACATTTTTTCCAAGAAAAAAGGAAAAATAAGTTTATTCCCCTGCCATGGAAGATTGGAGAGTTCATTTTCAGAAATATAAATAAAATTGGCGAATTTGAAAATCATTTTAACAATGTGAGTTTAAAGTATGTTGAAAAGATCAAAGGTTTTGATCCGAACAAAATTATTGTTGGACATATGCTATTAGTGGGTTTCAATAACTCCTTCATTCAAACTATCTTTAACGAAGAAGAAGAGGGTAAAAGCCAAAGAACTCATGTACACAATGTTAGTGTTTTAGAAACATTACTTAGTAGTAATGATCTTTACAAGCAAAGGGGAAAATGTCCCAGTGAAAGAAGTGATTACTATCCAGTTGTCACTCCTAAGAGTACTAGATCCAGGAGTAGTGCTCCAATGACCCACCCAATTAAAAAGACTGTCAACAATAGTTCTAGTGGAGGGGGAGAGAAGAATCCTCCCCTGGAAAAATTGAAAATTCGCACAAGTTTCCTGTGAGAAAGAAAAGAAAAAACTTAGTGCAACAGGAAGAAAATATTATAGAAAATAGCATCCAAATCTTTTCCTTGGAGGGTATTCAACTAGAATCAAACATTGAAAAACAATTTCTTGCAATAGAACAACAAGAGCATATGTCTCAGCAAGATTCTTTATTGGAAGTCATTGGAAATGAGACCTTTAGTGAAGAAGAATCCTTCACTTTTAAAAGTGTTGTTTTTGACAAAGAATCTAAAAATTTGATTGTAGAAAGAAGTGACCAGAAGAATAAAAATGGAAAGGCTCGCTTAGAGATTGACCTAAAGTATATACGACTTTCCTAGAATTCCAAAATCCATAGGGCAATTGGGGACGCACTCAACGACTCTATTGATGGTGTAGAGGATGAGAATGCCAAATTAAAAGAGAAGATCAAAGAATTGGAGATTTCCTTGATGCCTCTTCCAATCCTGTCCAGTCCCTAGACAATGATCAAACCAACTACACCTGGTATTTAGTTAAAGGGACCTTCAAGTTTTCTCACAACGGTCCGAAGTTATGTTGAGAAAAATATTAAAAAGAGAATGTCATTGATAATAGAAGCATGGGAGGTATCAAAAAACATTATTTCTTTCGGTTCAAGGGAACATGCATTTCATGAATATCTCCAAGATTAATTAAATAATGAAGAATAATTCTACACAGATGTTGTTTTACCATTTGGGATAAAAGTCTCAAACATGACAGAATTGAAAAGGAGAGAAGAAGATCTTCCTTCTCCAAGTCGGATTAAACAATTGAATGCATGTTGGGAAGAAAAGATCAATAATTTGAATAACATTGTCCAAGCATGCAATGAAGCCATAGTGAAAAGAGAAGAATTATTTAGAAGGCTCACATAAATAGATTTGGCAGGAAGCACTGATGAAGTGCAATATCCTAAGTTAATTTTCAATTCAATTTTTATGACAAGGCATCAATTTGATGAACAAGTGGAGATATTAAAGGGATTATCGGTTGGGAAATTTAATGGAATAATTGAATATGTCGAAGAAGAGATAGATAATTGACTCGTTGATTATTCTATGAAAAATCAAGATATTGAGGAAAATCCACGACATTTTTCATGACCTAAGAGATTTACAAAGTGAATTGTTTAATATCAAAATTAGGCATGAAATAAATGTTGCGCCAATGAAAAGTTACATTGCATATTGGTTTAAGAAGGCAATTGATAAATTAACTAAAGAAGGCCAAGAAACAACATTTGATATGGTTCCTATAACCATCAATGAGGATAATAAAAGGACAATAGCAAGCAAGTAAAAAGATGAGAGATACCATCATAGTATGTTTATCTTGATCACATCTTGCTTTCTTTATCAATTTTTCATCTAGTTACTCCACTTCTTTGACTAGAAAGGTGTTGGGTATGTGCTACATTCCTTGCACGTTGTTCCAAGTATGCAAGTGGGGTTTGAGGCGGGGCCGCCAGACCCCCCCTTCAGGGGTTGGGGGTAGTTCCCCCGAAAATTTTGTTTCCTTGGGAAACGTGTTGCTTTTGTTTCCTCATTTTTCATGTTGCCTCGATTTCCATGTCCAATGTTGGGTGGTTTTTCAGCACATGTTTTTTTTCGATGGTTTTCTATTCCTTGTTAAGGAATTAGGGTTGTGGACTAATCCAAGTCATTGGGTTAGGGTTTTGGATGCCGCTGGATCCTATATGTGTATTATATTGTAAACAATGTATCACTATGAATGGATATAAAATATGATGGTTTTCCCAGTTTGGGTTTTCAGGGGAAAAATATCTATGTAATGTGTGTATTTTCCTTGTATATTTTCTGTTCTTTTATTGAAAATTTGTTTGCAGTAAAATATTGTACAAGGTTAAAATCTACGTTTGGTATCATAGCTTTGTTGGCTTTAGGGGGACACCTTTGTGGTCAAAGGTTTGGCTCAAGACTATGATAAGGCTTGTTATAGTGGGAGATTTGCGATATTGTTTCTTCACGTGAAGAGAAATGGCGAGTAGTTCGAAAATGGAGATCGAGAAGTTTGGTGGGAAAAGTTTTGATCTGTGGAAGATCCAGATGGAAGATATGTTGGTGGACAAAGATAAATGGATTGTGGTGGATACAGGTACTACACCTACATGAACTTCAACATATGACTAGAAAAATTTGGATTGGAAGGAGAAGAGAACAATCCGACTGTGTCTCTCAGATTCAGTATTACTGAATGTGTCAAAGGAAGCTACAACCAAGGATTTATGGGATAAGTTGGGGAAGTTGTATCATCCTAAGTCCCTAGTAAATAAACTATTCCTCAGAAAGACATTGTATAACCTGAGAATGAGAGATGGAGACTCGGTGGAAGAGCATTTGAACACATTCAATAATGTGGTAAGTCGGTTAGTATTTGTTGAGATTAAAATTTCAGATGAAGATAAGTGTATTAGTTTATTGTTCTCTTTACCAGACTCGTGGGATAGTCTTGTTGTGGCCATAGGTATCAATACAACTTCCTTGAAGTTTGATGAAGTGGTATCATCCTTGTTTTCAGAGGAGATGAGATGGAAGAAGATGGAAGGAAAGAGCACATATGCATTATTTGTAAGAGGACGCTCCTAGGAAAGAAATAGATATAATTCCTCAAGTAGGAGATGTAAGTCTAAGGGAAGATATAAGTCTCCTAGAAATTTTGTAAAGGTATGCTGGAGATGTTGAAAAGAAGGGCACTATAAGAAGCAGTGTAGATCTAAAGTTGAGAAAAAGAAGGGATTTGAGGAATCTCCTTCTACAGAAGAAAAGACCTCCAAGGAAGAAGGAGGGGATTTGTACTTGGCTTCTTCAAGAACACATGCATATCATGAGGCATGGTTGGTTGAACCAGGTGCATCCTTTCATATGACTCCCCATAGGGAGTGGTTCTATGAATATGAAAGGTATGATGGAGGTAATGTTTTCCTAGGTGATGAATTGACAAACATAATCATAGGTCAAGGAAAATACAAGTTGAGGCTCATATATGGAAGGATTAGAACACTACTTGGTGTTCTGCACATCGCAAGATTGGCCATAAATTTGATTTCTGTAAGCAAAATGGATGATGCAGGGGTAAAAACAATATTTGAAAAGGAAACCTGCAGGATGGTTCGAGGAGAAATGGTGTTGTTGAAGGGAGTTTGGCTTGGAACTCTGTATAAACTGCAAGGAAGCACTATTAGTCATGGGTGGAATAGTTCCATTGTTCCTGATATTAGAGTTGAAGAAGAAAAAACTCTTACAGTCTCTCGAGAAAAGGTTATGATGTGGCATCAAATACTGGGGCATATTAGAGAGAAGGGTCTTCAAATACTACACGGTAAAGGTATGGTTGAAAGTATGTCTAACTGCTCTATGGATTTTTATTTCTGTGAACATTGTGTATATGGGAAGAAAAATCAGGTAAGATTCCCCTTTGGTGCAACAAGGGAAGAATGAATTTACAACTAGTTCACAGTGATGTGTTTGGACCCGTGTCGGTTCCATCATTGGGAAAATCTTTGTATTATGTCTCATTTATAGATGACTTCTTAAGGAATACTTGGATATATTTCCTCAGGAAGAAATCTAAAGTCTTTGACAGGTTTAAATAGTTTAAGGATTTTGTTGAGAATCAAACAGAGAAAATAATTAAGGTGATGAGGACATATAATGGCGGAGAGTTTTGTAGGAGTGAATTTGAAGAATTCTATAAGAAGTGTGGTATATCAAGGAAGAAGACTACTCCATATACACTTCAACATAATGGAGTTGCAGAAAGGATGAACAGGACGTTGATAGAAAAATCAAGGTGCATGCTCGGTGGTGTCAGTTTAGGGCAAGAATTCTGGGTATAGACAATGGGTACTACATGTTACCTGGTCAACATATCACCCTCATTAGTGTTGTATGACAAGAAACCACAAGAGGTATGGACTGGTAAGGAACCTTCTCTCATACATATCAAGGTATTTGGTTGTGAGTCCTATGTTCATGTTATAAAGGAAAGAAAGAGTAAGCTAGATAAGAAAGCTGGAAAGTGTATCTTTATTGGGTATAAAAATGGTCTCAAAGGTTATAAACTTTGGAACCTAGAAAATAAGAATGTTGTGTATAGCTGAGATGTGGTATTTAGAGAAATAAAGGATGTTGTTAAACAAGAAGTCCTACCAAGTAAGGAAGAACTAGAGAAAATGGAGTTTGATTTAAAGGATGATGAATCAGACACTACAGAAGAACATGAATGAGAATAAGAAGATCCTCATACTCTAGTATTAAGGAGATTAGTTTAAGAAAGAAGGCTACCGGAAAGGTATACTTCATCTGATTTCCGTGAAAATTTTGCTTCGTCTATTACTGATGATGATCCTAGAACTGTTAGGGAGGCAGTGGATTTAGAGGATGGAAAACTTTAGAAAAAGGCCACGGATGAAGAAATGACAACCTTGGATAAGAATGAGGCTTGGAATCTAGTGGAGTTTCTGACTGGAAGAAATACCATTGACAACAAATGGATATTTAAAAAGAAGCTGAACGCAGAAGGAAAACTGGAGAAATACAAAGCTCAATTAGTAGCAAAGGGTTATTCCCAGGTTGAGGGAATTGATTTTGGTGAGATTTTCCCTCCTGTTTGCAAGTTAACTTCTATTAGGTTTATGTTATCTATTGCTATTGTATTTTATTTTGAAGTAGAACAAATGGATGTGAAGACAACATTCCTACATGGGAATATGGAAGAATAAATCTATATGAAACAACCATAAGGCTTTGCTATGAAGGGAAATAAGGAGCTGGTATGCAAGATGAAAAAGTCCCTATATGGTTTAAAATAATCACCGAGGATGTGGTATCAAAAATTTGATACTTATATGCTAGGACTTGGCTTCACAAGAAACAAAGAGGATCATTGTGTGTATTTTAAATTAATTAGTGATCATTTTATTTATTTGGTCTTGTATGTGGATGAAATGTTGTTGATAGGAAACAACAAGGATACTATCCAGGATGTGAAAACTCAGTCGTCCTCTAAATTTGACTTGAAATTTCATTTTGGGCATGGAAATTAAATGAGATCAGAAAAAGAGGAAACTCTGGTTAAATCAGAGAAAATATGTGGAGACAATATTGCATAGGTTTAATATGAAGGAATGTAAAATGGATAGGGTCCCTATTCCTGTTGGTGTAAAATTATCTACGAATCAGTTCCCCAACACATATGAAGAGGAGGAGGACATGTCTTGTGTTCCATATGCGAGTGTAATTGACATTTTGATGTATGCAATGGTCTGTACTAGACCGGACATTGCACATGCAATGGGATTTTTGAGCAGGTATATGTCAAAACCAAGGAAGGAGCATGTTCGGACTTGGAAATGTCACATTTATACCCTCTTTTCCCTTCACCATTCCTTACATTTCATAGTCCTTGTTTTCGCAAGAGTTGACTATAGGCTGTGATAGAGCCAAGCCTTAGCACATTTTAAAAGAAAAAGTTATTTATTGTTCAGAACTTGACTTGGGTTGCAGCAAGCCAAACCCTGAAAATTGATTTTGAGTGCACTTCTGACCTAATACACTCAGAGACAGTTCTCTCAACAACCAAGGGATCTTTACTAAGGAATATTCAATAATTACAGTAAGAAGGCCAGATTTCTTATTAGAAAATATTTTTAATCAGGTTGGGGGTTGATCCAGGAAAACAGTCCATTGGGCATGGAGTCAAGTGAAAACCACAGAAAGGAGATCATAATAGGGATCACATTACTTGCAGAAAATGAGGCAAAGTAAGTCTATCTTTCAACTATAAATAATCATGATATAACAACAAAAAAAGAAAAGGAAAGGGCCATCACAGTGAAAGCATCTATCAGGGATGAATTTCCACTACGAATTTGGAAGAAAAAACTGAAGGCTGATTGCTAGATACAGAGCACTTATCTGGAGTGAATTCTAACCAGTCACCATTGAAAACAGAACTCTTATAAACTGTGTGAAAGGAGCATGTAAAATGAATTCCAGACAAATTTTAACTCAGTTGATAAAAGAACAGATAGATTAAATGACAAAAAGGAGAACATAGTGAAAGAAATGACCGTAATAAATCTCATAATATCAAGAAAACGTTGTCACTCTGTATAATTCCATTCCTGGCTTTCAAAATAACTCTGCATTCCAAAAGGAGCTCTCTTCCCTAGAGCTTTCTCCCGGCTTTCCCCCCCATTTTACAATGAATGCATATCTATATAAATTCCCTCTCTCAAGGAGGTTGAAACCGCCTCATATCATAACTAACAGTTAGCTAAATTCAATTGTCTTTAACTAATTATAACAGTAATCTAAACTAAATTAAAAGTACAACCCAAATCCTAATTTCTAGCAAAATGTTTATAGCCGTAAGTGCATTAGATCCTCCTCCATATAGATGAGTTATAGTGGTGGCTATCTGGCAGTTGAAATAAAACTAATAGATTTCCCAGTGCATTTTGTTCAGGTCCCTTATATCCCTTTGGTGCAATAGTGAATACACAAACTGTAAGGTATCCATTGGACACACCGAGAAAAATACATAAGAGAAATATCCCACCTTCGCTACCATATTTTGCAGTAAAATAGAAAGCAGGGATGAAGCCTAATCGAGAAAGTGTTGCAATTGTTAACCAAAGCCTGTTTTTCAGCTTCACACTATCGATTAAGGTAATGTATCTCCCAAAAAGACCTCCAACGTTAAACATTGCTATCAAAACAACAGCATACCATGAACCCAAATGAAGCTTTCCCATATCTTTTGATAGAAAAAATGGGAAGATGGATAATGTAAGAACATAAATACAAAAGATATCGAACCCATAGTCGATGTTCTATCTCAACAACTCCCTATTATGTAGATGTTATGTATCTCCTATGTCCTTCTCATTTACTGATAGTTTGATGCCTCTTGCTGCAAGGTCAGCGGTAACAGTCTTTGATCCCTCAGATGCCACCTTAGAAAAGTAATATTTTAAAATTGGTAGGCGTGGGAAGACAATTGCGTAGAGAAGAACGCACACGAACACAAAGATGGTAGATATTGCAAAGAATAACAAAGCTCATTTGTGAAGGCCATTGTTATATATTCATCATTACCAAAGAATGCGATCATGGTAGATTCTGTTGACAGTCGAGACATGAGAAATTATTTCCAATGTCATCCCAAAAATGGTGTCTTTGCCCGAAGAAGTATTTGCGCAAGATGACAAAAGACTTCTTCCCTTGAAAACATGCAAATGGCTGCGGAAGGTGAGAAACTCTCCATATTGCTGTCACCTCCAGAAACCCTCAAAACAACTTCGAGCAAATCTAATGCCAAACCAAGTTGGACTTGATCTGGAACTGTTACATCCACATTTGTCTTAAACTCATCATCTGTCATAGCATGTAGTTTACTCTCAAACAATTTAAGAAACGTCTCCACCACAATTAGCCCATTGTACGTTAGTAATACTTATTCATTTAATCCTTATAGACACATGGATGTATAATAACTTGTAGAGTAAAGACATTGTATAGAATTTGACTCCATTTTTTCATCCATGCAATTCTTTTGGTCGAAGTACTTGTATTTGCAGTCAAAGTTTTCGGCGTTACACGCATTGTCATTCAAATCGCGAACTTTTATTTTATTTTTAACTTTGGCAATCTGGCCAACATTATCTTTGTCATCCCCTATTAATTTTTCCCAACTGCATGAGATAAATCGGAGGTAACTGGACAGTGGAAGAATTTCCTGCGTCGTGTAGCAATGGCCATTGATCCTTCGGGCAAAAATAACCTTGCGAATCGGAAGATCCCCAATAAATACACTCTGGATGGTGGGGTTCCTCGTCGGCGAAATAATGGAACCTTGAATCGGCTTTCGAACTTTTTGAGGAAGAGGCGTGGTGTAAAAAACGATAATTAAAACCCCGAAATCGCATGATTGGTGGTTTTGTGGTGTTTCATGCATGCGACACGTATTGGTGTTATGTTTTTGTCTTTTCTTGTCTATGGCAGCTTTATCATGTTGAATATTGCAGTGGCTATCTTGCTCAGCAAGAAATCTATGCATGCTACCAAAGTCATGGTAACAGTGGCGAATTCGTTGTACAGATTGAGCGAGATGGTGTCTACAACTCCATTTAGCACTCTGCTGTGATATTTTCAAAAAGATCTCTCTTCCTTTTGCAGCTACCATCCGGTTCTTTTCCACGCGTCATATTTAACATTGTTGTTATACTCGTTGCAACTGTCCAAATCGATTTATGTTCTGGCAGATCATCCTCTACTCATTCATCTTCGAGTACTCACTTTACAATGTCCAGTGGTAACAAAGACCCGTCTATGGGTATGTTCAGATCGTTCATCCTCTATTGGGTCATCTCCTACTAGACTTAAACTCTCCAAAGTTTGGATAGAGGCGTGCACAATGACAAGTGACCCAGTAATCTGCAGCGATTGTTCTATTGGTCTCCACCCTTGTAATCATCCACAACTTTAAATAGTTCTGCTACATTTTTTATAGTATGATTGTCGATGGAAACAATCACATCGCCAAGCATTATGTTACTAGAAAATCCTCTCTTTGTTGGAATCACCCCTGCCTTTGCTGCAACACTTTTTTCTGGAACCGATAGAACAAGAGCTCCACTTCTCATGTTTAATTGATTTGCAATTACCTCGGGGGCTATATCTACATTCAAACCTGGACGCATTACCTGAATCCTTCCACCATATGGAACATTTGGACTATCTGTTCTACCTGTAATGAGGCACACAATAGACTAGAATTGTTTCTTTTTTGATGAAACCCCAACAAACACAAGTGTTTGGTCCTACATTATTGTAAGGAAGTACTGCCTTTCAATGTCGGGCATATTACGGTAAATAGGTTGCCACCGATATTTTTCATAAGGAAAATCATGGCGTAGGGTTAACCTGCATGCCCACATTCCAGTGCTTACACATCTTGCCAGAATATATTGGCCTCCAGCTGTCCTAAACCCATTTTCCTTTGATATATTCACATGCTCTCTTCTCAATAGCTGATGTTTTTTCAACTTTTGTAGGAATTAATTATTCAGCAGAAATGATAGAGGACTTTCAATGATTGGAGGTGTGTATGAAGATGATCCTGAAAATAGAATTTCCAGTCGATACTCCTGCAGATAGTCTGGGCGAAAATGCCAAAGTAATATCGGAAAATTTCAAAATTTGTTACAACAGTCCTAATAAACCCTTTATCATACCATTTTCATAAATACATTTGGGTTTCACATTATTATTTTCCACTTTATTCATTTTAGTATTATAAGTGAATTTGTGATTAAATATTATAAATTAACATATTTTCATTGTATATCAAAGTTGGATGAGTTTGATGATGTGTGCAGTCATATTTGAAGATTTCAACAAAGTCAAAACTCACCACCTATCCTCAAATTCGAATTACATCTTCAAACTTGAAGATTTGAAAGAGAGAAGATCATGGAATATTTGGTTGGCATATCTTATCTAAGATATCTGAGAGATGTGTCGAGGATTTGAATGGATCATATATTGTAATAATGAGAAAGCAGTTGAGAGTGGTTGAGAGAATAGTGGATCTATCATTATGACACTCATGTATATAAGAGAGTGTTCTCTCTTCATGAGGGGGGGCATGTAATTCATAATTTAGTCTTGTAATTAGGAGAAGGGGATTCTTAGCTTTGATTATTTCATTGTTATTCTTTCATGCTTTGTCATTTGAATCTTGTAATATAATTTGAGATTGATTTATTGTGTGAGCTCACATATGTCTTTTGTCACCCAACTCTTCACATGTTGTATTGCTTTCCTAGATTAATTTCCTGCTTTCCTAGTTAGTATTTCAATGCTTTCATAGATTAATTTCATTTTAGCAATTTAGATTAGACTACTTCTACTCCAGTCCTGCATATATAGTGCGTGTTCATTGTAAGCCTACAAACCTCAGATTGACAAATTAAATATTTGGGAAAGTACTACAACGGAATTAAACGATAATATTTTCGCCTAACATTTTGGCATCGTTGCTGGGGAAGCACGATGGATTGAAGTTTAGTTTGAATTTCCATGCAAGTGTGATTAGTCATGCTCCTAACTCTAAGGTGACATATGGGTAAGGTCATGTAGGGAGTGTTTCAATTTCTACAATTTCAATTTTTGCAACTGTGAATAGGTTTTCATGTGTTTCAGCAAGTGTGATTTTCAGTTTTTTATTTTTGATTTGGGTGTTGTAAGAACCCATTTTTCAATATGATTTAACTATGAGTGTCATCTTGGAACAACTCGCTCAGATCCTTGCGAAAGATGGGATTTATTATTCTCAGGAGGAGGATATCTTGAAAACAACCCAGAGCTTAAATACTCCTCCAGAAACAAACAAGGAATCAACATCTAAGGAACTTGAGGAGGATAATGAGGAGCTGCAGCATGATCTGAGTGAGGGAAACTACACCTATGAAAGCTATTTCGAACGATGGTTTCAAGTGACTACCAGGTTAGATTCTTTTAATTTTGTTAATTTATAGTTACACCAACTAGATTCATTCATTCTTGTAAAATTCTATTTTTCATTCGAAAAATTCCCACTGAACATATTGTTGTTACTGTTATGTGAATGGCTCCACTGGAAATTTGCCTACATGTAACTAATTTTTAATTCTAATTAGTATATAGTAGGTAGGTTTTAATTTTTAGTTTTTCTTTTACCTAGAATAAGTATGCTCTCCTCTGTGCTTCATGCAATTGCGAGGATCATAAAATAGGAATGATTTTGATTTAAGGAATGAACGTTTTTGCGTCCATCCTTTGACCTGCAAATAAACACAGTAAAAAATAAATAAAAAAATTTAACAAATAAAAACAAAACCAATTTTACATGTTGTTACAGCACACTGATACAATGAAATTTTACATGTTGTTATAGCATATTGATACAATGAAAATTTTACATGCTGTTACAACATGCTGATACAACAAAATTTTACATGCTATTACAACAAAATTTTACTTGCTGAAACAATGATGTTTTTTGTTGTAACAATGGTTGAACTGTGCCATGATTGAACTATGTATTCTTGGTTTGGTTTATTTCTTGTTTTGAGTTGCATCAACGCTTCCTTTTCCTCCATATTTATCCTGTAGATGCCTGGAAATAACCCTGGAAACAAATAAAATATCATGAATTTTAAATGCAGAAACCACCACATAAGCTCGATCGAACAAATAAACAACTTGTGAGGTTCTATTTTTCTTCCCATCAATAATTTGACTTCTCCTCTCTTCACTTTAAAATTTATAGACATGCCCATTCAATATACTCTAACTCGCACATACTATATTTGCGAACTCTGGACAATGTCTTCATTGGCTTGTTACAAATATCCTGTTATGCAGAGGTGTTACTAGTTTTGACGGCATGCAAAGGATTACTTTCTCATTTCACCTCATGAATTTAACTCAGATATATTTGTGGAATCAAAGTGGGTCACATTAAATTTTATTGTTTTAGAAAAGTGAGAAATCGGTAGAGTTTGCTTGTGTATATACTCGACATTGAAAATCAAGCTTCGATTATCCCTTTTTTTTCATATTCAACTGAACAATGAAATTTTGATTATCCGATTTTCTTGTATTAATGATTTGCAATGATCTTCTCCCATATCAATGATATCATTTCCAAACCATCACGCTATATTAGGTTTTCCGCACTCCCCAAAATCAAAAAAGATATGCTAACAGTAAATTTTGAGTGTATTTCTAACAAAATGCAGGGATTGCGATTGGAATGGGTTATGAGTTTGTCACGAGGGCATGCAAATCCACTTACGGGGGCACCAAAATAGGCATGTAGGAATTTACAGGGAGCACAATATAAAAATACCTTTGCTTGGATCTGAAATTTAACTATGATCCAAAGATTAATAGCCAAAGAAATGGGTATTCCGTGTTCATGATAATTTCAAGCAATCTCTTCTCTAATGAAAAATGGGTGGCGAATGATCCTGATTCTCGGTCGTACTTGATAGGTCAGGAGAACATATCAAGCCATGGTCCATGAGCGAGGCCTTGTTGAACAGATATGTGTTGCATTCCAGTGAGAGATGTGTGCAGGAATTGGTTGAATTGTCTGCCTTAGAAGAGACCCAGAATGGTTGGAAATACCTTTGTTCTAAAGATGAAATCAATATTTCCACTAAGAAAACAGGAGAGGCAGCGGTAAAAACTGTTCGCAGCCGAAGAGTTCTCAAAGTTTCTTCTTCAAGGTTCTCGACCATCGTCAATTATTTTAATACTACCAAGCAATGGGATTCAAATTTCATTCAAAGGTAGCATATTCTGAGTTTAAACAATAATGTGAATATCTACAGACTGATATTCAGCTGAATATGTAGCCCTATGTTGAAGAACCGTGAGATTGTTGTGTATGAAAAGTGGGATACCATGAAGGATGGAACTACGGTGGTTGCATTTTTGTCTCTGCCCAAGGACATAGCGTGGGGCTTGGTGCCTGAATATAGTAAGAAGATGTGCATATGATACATGCGCTTCCTGTTGATCTTCACGAGCCCTCGGTTCACTCTCCTCCATAGCGAATCAAAGTGAAGAGGGAAGTCTGATCACAAAACGGAGAAAGAAAGATGCTCCACCCCGTCCGTATGAGTTATTCTGTGCACCTCAACTATCCTTCCATCTTTGTCTCAGAATTGATTGGATCTGTGGTTGTGGAAAGAACTTTGGGAGCAAAGACCAAACTTACAATGTTGTGCCCTGGGGAGACACAAACTTCTAGAGCATTCATGGTGGCCTACTCTATAGGTATATGAAAGTTAACAACCGTTGTTTGTTTTGTGTTATAATAAAATTTCATAAAATTATTTGTTGTTTTATTATAAAACGATTACAATATATATATGACTGTTTTATTATAAAACAATTATAATAACAATTTTTTTTTTTGTATTTAACCAAACCCAGAAACAAGACCATCAAGGCCACATACCACAGAAGAAGGGCCACTTTAAGGCACAAACCATCCCTCGACTCCTCCTTGATTATCCATAAACAAATCTTCCTACACTAAGCCTTGTTAATTTTGTTTAAGGTGGCATGTCTGAGGTGATGTGTTTTAAATGACATATTCATGTGTGTTATATAACTTGTGGAATATTTGAATATGAATGATAATGCAGGTCTGATCGAGTAACTCATAAATAAAATCATAAAAAAATGTTTTCATTTGTTTTATAGAAAGCAAAACCATAAAACACTTAAAAACTCAGAAAATTTAAAATTGCAAGTGGATATTCCTGAAAACAATATGAACGCATGGTTTTAAACTTAAACACTAATTTGTTTTCTTGAAGTAACTTTGACAACCATCAATGACAAAACCAGCACAGGCGACAGGTTCACACACACTTTATTTTCTTTTGCTCGCATTTTTACTTATCTCTTGCATTTTATGTTTTGCGATGCTCTCACAAAGTTTTGATTGCAGGAACGAGGACACTCGCACTTTGCTGTTGAAATGATTTTTCAAGAATCACAACTTTTTCATAAAAAAAAATAACAAAAAAAAATGTTTGTTAACAGTGTGAAGGAGTCAATCTTTCATGGCGTTTGTTGTTACACTACACCTTCCATAACCTGTTTGCGTCATGAATGATTACCCCCATCATTCCTTCAAAAATGCATTGATCATTCTTGTGTGGAATCCATCTGCCATTGCCTTATCCATCATGACTTCACACATCCCTATCTTTCTGAGTCGTATACATCACTTCCTTATTTTTTAGTTCTTTTTCCTTGTCAATAAAACTAGTCAAGTTCCCTTTCCATGATCACATTGCATTGATTTCCTTGCCATAAACCATGTTGCTACTGATGTAACAACCCTCCTAGTTAAGGACAACTACTCTGACAATAGGTGCAAATTTTTTTTTTGTTTTAACCGTGTGTGTGTGTGTGTAGGTGGGGAAACAGACACACTGGACTCCACGTTGCCACTCGACAACCAACACGACGCAACCACGGGTTCAACACAAGAAGACTGAAGGCTCACAAGGAGTAACTGCAACAAGAGACGACCATAGGCATGAGGCGCACAACACAACATTAAGATACGCTGGGGTTGCACAGTCAGAACACAGAGGGAAGAATCCATGGGGTTAGAGTTACTATTTCTGCACAGGAAAGCAGGGCGTTTAATCTTAGTCCTCTGCTCCTGAGAGAGAGAAGGTCAGATAGGCTCCTGGCTGACTGCTCAGGAAGAAACTAGTAAGCCCCTCAGGTGTGTCGCAAGAGTGGAAACCCTGCCTTTAAAGGGCCCGAGACTCTTGATACGGCACTGGATTCTTGACATGGAAAAACACACATGCATATATACTAAGGCTTACCTGGAGGTGTCTAGGTCACTCCCAACATAAACAGAGCCACAAGTGACTGATTACAACCAAGTACAATAAGGGTTAAGGAACAACAATCCTCATAGGAAGGCATAAGCGAAATACAACCTCGTCAACTATCCAACCAGTATTCCTGGCTGAGGGCCAATCTCTAAGGTCTAAAAGGATGATAAACACCTATCACTGAACCGATCTAGGTTAATTGTGGCTTTACATCCTGAAGGCGGTTCATAAACCAAATTGTCGATTACGACTTTAGGTCAATATTGAGAGTCATTTTAAAACTCAATAAGTCGATAAATACACCTAAAATCATCATTTAGAATCGATCAACATTAAGGGTTTAGCAACTTGAAGAACAAGAAACATGTCATAATAATTTATCAAATACTGGCATTGCAATAGACCTTATCATTAACCTTCAATTTACTAATAATAACCTTGCAGCTTAGACATCACCCTGAACAGTTCAATCAAACAAAATTAATATTTCGAATCACCCATCATCATTGACCTTGCAATTCAAAACAACCCTTATGATTGCAAATTAACAAGTAATATCATGGCAATTAAACAAATATTAAAATTTCGAATCAACCATCATCAATTCCCTGGCAAATTAAACAACCTTATTATTACAAATCAACCAGTAATATCATGGTAATTAAACAACTATTAATTTTGTGAATCAAACATCATCATTGCCCTAGCAAATTAAACAACCCTATTATTGCAAATTAAATGAGTATACCAAGGCAATAAAACAATTATTAATTTTGCGAATCAACAACATCATTTCCCCGACAAATTAAACAATCCTACTATTGCAAATTAAACGAGTATACCAAGGCAATAAAACAATTATTAATATTGCGAATCACCCATCCTCATTGAGCTTGCAAATTACACCATTACTAATATTGCCATTCGAACCAGCATTACCATTTCCATTAAGCAAATATTAAATTGCGGCTTAAACCAATATTAATATTACTATTTAACAAGTATTATCATTGCATCCAATTTAAACAATATAACATTGCCGACATCAAGTGTACTCTTGCAAATTAACAAATATTCATTAAAATCATGGCGAATAATTCGGTGGAGGGTAATTGTGTGGAATTGGTGCAAAGTCAAATCTAAATATACCTTTTCAATAAATGACCATGCAGAACCGCTGACTAACTCCCAAATACAATAATAAATATGTCCATACCCTAACTTTACATTTAATTCATTTACCCTGACGTAATGTAAAAATGCAATATGAATGATCTCTGAATCTGGCAGTTACAAATGGGGCATCAATTAATCTGGAGGTCGCCTAATACTAGTAAGGCAGTAACTAACATTAAGGCAATGAGATTCAATTACAAATGACGAGATACAACAATATCAATTCCACTAAAATAAGAGAGAGATCAATCTGAAGGTAACGCTCCTGAAAATTCTTCTAGTGGACAGAGTTCAATGTTTTACCCACAAAGGACGGTAGATGATATTAAGAATCAAACCATTCTGGATGTATTGGTTCTGATATCCTTTCAATGCCAGCTGGAAACAGTTTAGATTTATAAGGTTTCCTAAATGGTTATGCATCCTGAACAGATGGGAAGTATAATGGCAGATCTCCAATGACATTACCACAACATTGCTTTAATACCTTTACCCTAACGGAATGTACAAATATAATACTTAATAATCTCTGAATCTGGGCAGCATTTCGTGGAAGTGTCTAGACTCTATATGCAGTTGCAAAATCATTTTGTGGATGTGTTTTATTTCATTTTTATTGGTTTTGGTTGAAATGCTATGCTGAAGGCCGTCCTTTGTGAAGTCCAGCCACTGTTTTCAGACTTGCAACAACTTCCTTTTATGATGGAATTTTGTGAGAAGAAGGTTGAAATCCTTGGTTTGTTGCTATGGAACCCAACCATTTGGAATGGCAGCTAATGAAGAATTAAGAAAATTGCTGTAGCGGACTGTACACCTCAGTGTCCACGTGAAGGTGAAGAAATGGGAATAATAATGGAGAACGGTGAGAACATTAAATAAAATAACGATTATGAAGTAAAAGGGGAAATCCCAAGCATTATGAGGGGAGCCCACGAGGATTCAGCGTTGTCCATTACAGGTTGCGAATGCAACCACCCAGGCCACGAGTGGAGATGCCCAGCCATAGATCCCAACGCCCAGTGCAGAAAAAGAGACAACCCACTGAAGAAAAGAACACCCAATACAATTTAAACTCCCAGTGAATAAAAGAAAACCCCACTGCAGAGAAAAACGCCCCTGGTGTGAAAAACAAAACGCCCAATGTATCATGAGATAACCCACCGAGAAGAAAACGCCCAATAACAATTCAAATGCCCAGTTTGTCAAGAAAACCCTACTGCAGAGAAAAAAAACGCCCATGTATGTAAAAGAAAATGCCCAAGGTATCAGCAAAAAACCCATGGAGAAAAACCAACGCCCAATTTGTCAAGAAAACCCTACTGCAGAGAAAAACGCCCCTTTGTGTAAAAGAAAACGCCCAAGGTATCAGCAGAAAACCCATGGAGAACAACAAACGCCCAATACCAATAGCAATGCCCAGGGTACAAGGAGAAACCACTGCAGAAGGAAAATGCCCGGTAACTAAATGCCCAACGTAAAAAAAAAGGAAAACCCTACTGCCAAAAAATGCCCAATACAAACATATACGCCCAGGTGCATATAAAAATCGTCTAAGGTAAAAGGAAAGGCAAATCTACTGCAGAAAACACACCCAGGTGTATGCAAAATGCAACGCATATGGAAGACAATGCAAAATGAACAGCTAGACCATAACCCATGAGAACGAAATAGCCATAACCACGGAAACTATTAATCACACAGTAACCATTAAAACTACAGTTTATAGACACACGCAGCAAGACAGAAACGTCCAGAGATTTACATACCTGTGTCCTTAATGCTTGCAGCAATTGATTCTTGTGCTCCTGCAGCTCTTGCTCCTGCTTGCCGGCCGTAGAGGACTCACCGGTACCTCCCAGACAAACGCTAGGGGTACTCTCCTTACCCCTTAGCCCCC
>JZKD02S1661797.1:5340-36148 GCA_000966675.3 Picea glauca
CTCTTCTTTGTCCTCCAACTGCTTTGCTTGAATTCTCCTAAAGCTTGAGGAAAGGCTAAAGGGTTGGGACAAAATGGATTCGGCAATTGGGCAGAGTTTCTTTTCTATGATTTTCATCCTTTGAATAGTACCCCTACCCCTTCTTTTATAGGCTAGAAGGAGCTAGGGTTTTAGACGAACTCTCGGCCATGCATGGCCAGGAGTTCCAGTTAACTGACCCAAAGCTTTTCATCCCGGCGGAAACTTTCCTGATTTTTTGCTTTTGTTAGGTAAACGCGGGTTGTAGTGGGCTAGCCCACGGTCCAATGCATGCAGTAGAAGGTCAGCAAGCATCCCACCGTGCCCAGTGTTAGGTTAGGGCGCGAGTTGCTTGTTTTAAGTGGTTTTTTAGGGTTTTATTCAGCATGGCTTTGGCAAGGAAGAGACATGAGTAGGCCTGATGCCAGGCAAGCATGGATGGTGCAATTTAGGGTTATAACACCTATGAGAACCTCGCATTGTGCCAAAGGGGCACCTGCAAGAACCGCAAAGTGAAAAGTTTCTTTAATGTTTGCTCAATGAAAAATGTACCAAGTGTTGAAGAGAGTTGCTAATCTTCTTCTTATGTGTCTTATGTAGGCATTTGGCTATCACCATGGTTCTAGAATGGCGTGAATGAGAGCATGAAGAAGATGATTCTATTGCCGGGAATAACCCAGGCACCGTTGTGCTTTGTGAGACTATGGTCTCCTGAAATTCTTTCGGATCCTAGGTATGAGGGTCCAAGTCAGGCTGTTGGAGTACCTCGTTCATATGTGGGACATGGACCAACAAGTATTCCACGTAGGGGTCCACACATTTTCCTTGGATATTGAGGACGTTTATTTCTTGACAGGACTGTCATGGTGTGGGTACCATGCTATCTTGACTGGTAGCCGAGGTTGTGGGATGCCTATGAGTGAATACTGTCGTTTGTACTGTGTTCCAGAGGCAGAAAGGAGCAAAGGAAAAGTGGCCATTTGGGGGGTGCAGCATTTGACCCTTCACACTATTTTTTTCACCATTGCACATATGGTTGTGAGTGCTGCTCCACACATGGCTCTCCAGAGCTACTTTTAGTATTCCATAGAGTGTACTGAGCCTCAAGTCTTTAACTGGGAAGACACAACCCTTCGTAGCGTGAAGAGGCAGTTGACTAAATGCAGGAGAGGCGACCTGAAGCAATTCGGGTATGGGTCATTGTTGGTGTCCTTATTTATTAAGAGAGTTCCCTTACTGAGGTTGCAGGTTGAGTGGGGTTTACCGGCTCCAGAGGATTTGAGAATGCTAAGGTGGTGTAACCTCATGGACCGACATGTAGCTGGACCAATCATTAAATACAATGATTCCTTCTTTGACTAGTTGCGACCACAGATGTTGATGGTCGATGATTATGCCTATGCCGGGTTGGACTTCTGAGGAGATCCAAACTTGGCCCTACCTGAGGGTTCTCAGTGGGGAGATCTCGATAAGAAGTACACATTTTTTACTTTTTAAATGTTTTTGTGAATTTTATCATATGCAAATGTTTTTATGTTCGTCCAAGATCTAATTACAAAAATTCTTTTTTGATGACACAAACGTGGGGCCTTATTGACCACCGGCTACTTCTCCTATTCAACAATGAGGAGAGGTGGCTCTAGTGCCACGATGGGACGTTGAATATTATGAAGCAGTGGAACAAAAATTAGAGGGTTTGACCACAGACATTCCAGACATGCCTCTTGGAGAGGTTCCACGATGTTATCAGCATCATGCGGTGGGAGTGTCAGAGTCTGTTGGCCGACTGCTTCGTAGGGTTGCCTAGTAAGTTGTGTGTTACTGTGAATGTCATACATGATGTCACTTTGTAGAAGCTATGAGCTTCAGATTTTGAAATTTTGGTCATCGGACAAAACTTTTTGTAAAAAACTTTTTGATCGTTATATATACATATGGCTTCTACCATCTTATCTCGTGTTGTGTGATACTTGTGATGTGATTGATTTATAAATGACCCAAATGTCTGTCTAATACATAGTTAGCTAATGCATCAGTTAATGTATTTAGACATCTAAGAATATGTTGATACTCAATATAATCAAAATAACGTTCCAAGAGGCGAATTTGCAAATACACCCGTAACAAAGTAGGACTTCGAATAGCATAGACATTACTTAACTATAGTACTACGAGCTACGAATTGAGTCGCACAACCAAGTGACAGATACTGAGTGAGATAGCATCAATCAACAATTCGATAACGACGCTATACTCTGCAATATTGTCAATTGCACGACTGAGTCACACACCTCGTAGAGTGATAAGTTCGTTTGTAGGGGTGTAAATTGCCCACACAACAGAAGCAAGGTTCTGAGTACTACAGCTAGCGCCATCAACGAAGCCAATGTGGGGTAGCAAAGAATCCGACATCTGGAAATCAAACAAAATTTCACATAAGAGCAGAGACCAAATAACAAAAAAGCATACTACAGTAACACACAAGAAGTATGATACAATAAAATACAAGTACTCGTGCACAGGTGATCTTATGAGTAGTACTTCTTTAAGTACAACCCATTTCTGGGTTCACTCAAAGGGATACCGTCGTAAGATACTAACTCGTAATATCCTTTCTCCAAAACTCATATAACGATATAAGGACCTCACCACATGGCTTCAAATTTTCCATCTCCTAGCATATCTTGATCTTGTTCATAGAGGAGAACCAGATCTCCTTCGGAGAAAATGCGAGGCTTGACATGTTTGTCGTATTGGGACTTGACACATTTTTTCTGGGCTTTTATGACTAGGGTAGCATTGCGTCGATTTTTGTCTAATCTCATGAGATACAATAGACATTCTTCCTCGACAGAAGTGTTTGGTAGGAGTTTGACAACTAGTTTTAAAGAGGGTATCTCGCATTCAATCAGGAGAATGGCTTCTAAAACATAGACTAACCGGAAAGGTGTAAACCCAGTAGCGGACTTAACGGACATCTGGTAATCCCACAATGCTGAAAACAACATTGTGTGCCAACTTGTTTTGTGAATCCATATCATTCGTCGAAGCATGGTTATGAGAACTTTGTTAATCACTTCGACTTGGTCATTGGCTTGTGGGTAATAGGGCGTTGATTTTTCATGGTGAAGACCCAACTTTTCAGTGAGTTTGGACATCATGAAGTTTCTAAAGTGGCTACGGTGATCAGTGACGATAGCCTGAGGAACACCAAAATGAGATATGATGTGATTGAAAATGAATAATGTTGCGGTCTTTCCAGTATTGTCAAATGTCAGCATCGCCTCGACCCATTTCATAAAATAATCTACGGCTACAATAATGTATTCATTTCCTCCGACCGAGTGGGGGTGACATGTCATGAAATCGATACTCCATTTCACAAAGGGACCAACGTAGACCACAAGGTGAAGAGGAGCAGGATGTGACTATATCTTATGATTATAGGTCTAGAAAGTGTGGCATTTTTGGACGACGATTATGAAATTGTTAAATAAGGAAGGCCAAAAATACCTTGCTCGTAAGACCTTCTGGGCAGTAGCATGCTCGGACATATGACCACCACAGGCTCCAGAATGGTAGTCATTTAAGGCTTTCTCAGCTTCGTTGAACATGAGGCAGTGTCGAAAAACTTAGTCAATCCCACGACGATAAAGAGTATCCCCGAGGATAATATATTGACGGGCTTGGTAGCGTATTCGACGCCGGTCAGTACTGGACAAATTGGGCCGGAAAGTCTAGGTTTGGAGATATATGATGATATCGCCGTACCAAATATCATCGAAACTAATTAGGAAAAGGGATTCATCAGGTAATGAATCGGCTGCTACATTTTCCATTGCAGAGTAGGGAAAGTCGCATATCAACTTTATAAACACTAAGGACTTCTTGGACTTAGCTCATTCAAATTCCAAGTCAAACTCCTGGAGTATCACGATCCATTTGGAGTATTTCCCCCCTAGCAATTGACGTGTGAGAATGTGTTGCATAGGGTTGTAGTTAGAAATCACCGTAGTCTTGCGAGAGAGGATATAGTGCCAGAAGCGTTGAACTGCTTGGAAGACTGCCAAGGACAGTTTTTCAACATGTAAATACTTGGTTTCGGTAGGCGTTAGACTTTGACTCAAGTAATAGATAACATGTTCATCATGAGAATCATCCTCTTGGATGAGAACCATAGCAATGGTGTAATCCGAGGCTACGAGGTAGAGGAAATAATCGCGACTGTAATCAGGGGGGAAGAGAAGTGGAGAACGTGTCAGGAACAATTTCAAAGCTTCGAAGGATTTGTTTGCGATGGTATCCCATACGAACTCAGACCCCTTTTTTAGGAGTCGCGTAAAACCAAGAGTTATCTCGGCATAGTTTGGGATGAAACGATGAAGAAAGTTTTCTTTCCCTTGCAAACTTTGTAATTGGAAAAGTGTATAAGGAAGAGGGAGATTGAGAATCGACTCAACCTTTAAAGGATCTACCCTAATCCCTTGACGTGAAACAATAAAGCCTAGAAGTCGGCCAGATTCTACGCAGAAAATGCATTTGTGAGGATTCAAGCATATATGGTAAAACCGACAGTGAATGAAACTGGTTTGGAGGTGGATTAGATGATCGACTCGGTGCATGGAATGAGCGAGTAAGTCATCAATATATGGTTGCACGATGTGCTTGATATCATGGAAGGCATAAGACATAGCGTGTTGAAAAGTTGCGCCAGCATTCTTCAGACCGAAAGGGAGTTTCTGATAGGCGAAAGTGCCCCAAGGACAAATGAAAGTGGTTTTGTGTTGGTCCTCGGGAAAAATATTGATTTGATTATATTCGGAGAAACCATCCATCAGAGAGAATATTTTGCTTCCAGCGCAATCGTCGACAATCTGATCGATGAAGGGGGTAGGAAAGTTGTCCTTAGGACAAGCTTTGTTGATATCCCTATAATCAACGCATACATAGATTGTGCCTTGTTTCTTGTCGATTGGAACAAGATTGGAAACCCAATCAGTGAGGGCCATCAGGTAAATAAAGCCGGCTTTGAGAAGTTTCTCGACTTCAAGCTTGATAGCAGCCGCTTTACGTGGGTGAACTGGACGAAGGCGTTGCTGGACGAGTTTAGCGTCTAGGTATATCTTAATCTCATGTATCACAATGTAGGGGTCGATTCCCGACATTTCTTCATAGCTCCAGGTGAAGATGTCACGAAACTCTTTGAAAAGTGACGTGTAGGTGATGATTTCATCAGGGGAACACGAAGCTCCAATATGCACATTTTCGACAATTCCAGGTTTGATGGATATGTCGAGGGGAATAGTGGGTGAGATATTGCTTAAGTTCCCTTCGGAAAACACATTATGTGTGGACTCGAGAATGGTTGAAATGACGACAACGGTCGATGGGGTCGAGATCTGTTGGTAGCTCTCGATGGTGTGTTGTTCCAGGAAGAGGATGGAATGGTGATGTCCATCATTCTAAGGGGTGTCTTCCATGACAGACATGATCATCTCGTCCATGGGAAAAATGATGTGGAAAGGATCTGGAGACAAATCACCAAGAGAGGGGGTAGAAGGGGTTGCCGATTGAATGGCCTGATAGGTGGATTCAATCGGACTTAAAGGCATTTCGTCACCGTAACGAAGATGATCGTCGGGGTCGGGTACCATCCATAGGTCGTGAGATGCAGGGGTTCCGTGAATTGAGGTGGAGATCATGCTGATTGAATCGACAAATGAGTGTGGAACATCGGGTGGTGGAATGGGGAAAGTACCCATTAACAAATAATCTTTGAGAAGACCTACACTGGCGTTCTCGTAACCGGGGGGGTTGGCAATAAACTGTATGTTTCTAGTACGCGTATCCAAGTTGAAGAAGGCTAATTGGTCAACGATAATGAACTTTCCTTGATGTGGGAAATGTACAACATGAAAAAGAGTCGACACAACTGTGTGCATGGAATCAATCCAGCTACGGCCAAGCAAAAGATTATAATCGAGAGGAGTGTCAAAGACTTCCACTTTGACTTGGACCATTTTTCCTTCTAGCGTGATTGACAATGAAGGAAGGACACCGTAGGGATTAAAAATAGAGCCATTGAAGGCTATGGGATTCAATCAAAGAGGGAGAGCCGATGGATTTCCAGCAGGTAACAGACATGACACACGTCGAGGTACCCTCGTCGATAACGGTTCTACAAATGTTTTTTTCAGAGACAATCACTTGAATTTGGAACACAAGTTGAGGGGGTAACCTTGGAATATGGTCTTCCAAGTAAAAAATTATTAAATTTGTGTCCGTCAGGTTGATTCCACTGATAGCTTTCAACAGTGCCTTCCATTGTGTAGGACAACTTTGAAGGACTTCAAGGGCTGACATCGCGGAAGGTGCTTGGTCCAGGTCTTCAACAATGCTGTAGTTCTAGGCAGCACGAGCATGAGGATTGAAAGCTGATTTCTGAATGACGCCCTTCGGAGTGGGGCAAAAAACTATGTCAAGGCTTGGTCGTTCGAGATGAAGAGGACCGTTGGTAGGTGGAGTCACGGGAGAGGGTTGTACCAATGAAGGAGGTGTATAATCAACCTTCTCCTTAGAGGGAGAATAATCTTTGGCTTGAGTGGTGAGTGCGATGTCATTCTTCTTTGAATCACTAGTACACATTAATACATAGGATGTAGTGGAAGGGGAAGGTTGGTCATGAATGACCAATTGGGCCTGTTGTTGAGAGGGGAAGGGTTGGGACAAGATGGCCGGAGTGGGTGGTTTTGGAGCCCCTTGAAGGAACTTAGTAACCTCGGCGCGTCGTGGACAATCCTTCATGTAGTGATCATCACCACAGATAATAAAAGGGTATCGGGGTTTGCGCTTATCCCTATCGTCAACAGGTGGGGTTTTGGTTCTCTCTACCTGAGAAGCATTTTTTTCCTCCTTATTCTTACCCTTTCCTTTTCCGGATTTGTTTTTACTGGCTGGGGTAGATTGAACAACATTTACCTCAGAAGTCTTGCCAGTGGGAGGGGTAGGAGACAGATCATTTTGAACATTAGAAGAAGCGGGGTTTAGGATGTTTCTCGAGGTGGAATTTGGTTGGGCATGGAAAGTGCCAATCACACCATCAACTGCATGAGAAGCAGCTGGATTAGTTGAAGTGGCGAAAGTGGAAGGATGAGGTGCATCAGGGAGAAAGTTGTAAAGAGTACCCATTTGTGAGTAAACGAGGTCAAGGTATTGAGCATGACTTATGGCCTGTTCTTCTGTGACAACTCCACCCATGGCGATGTCATGACCGATGTCGTTCACAAATGATTTTGTGAACCACTCTGCCAGCAACTAATCGGGAAGTTTGAATTTGATGAGACGTCGTCTCCGTTGCCACTGATGAATGTGATCGGATATATGAGTGTCTTTGTTTTGTTTGAAAGAACTCAAAATCTCGGTCCCTATTTCATAATGGATCGGTAATTGGTAGTGGGTAAGGAAAACCATAGCTAGGGTGTTGAATTCAACAAAGAAACCTCATGGTAATTCTATATAACACTTCGCGGCAGAACCCGTGAGAGTTCTTTGAAAAAGATGTAAACGAATAAAGTCATCCATCAAGGAGTTGGATGAGCACCAAAGGTGAAAAGTCACGACATGATTGTTCGGGTCCTCTCCCACTTTGCCATTGAATTTAGGGATGTCAGAGGGTAGCTTGGTTGGTATAGCGGGCCAATGGGGAGAGTGACGAATTGGATCATTTAAAATCCTTGACAGACTCGGGAGGTCCAAAGTGGCCAAGAAGGGTAACTGTCTATTCACATGTGGGTATTGGTGGCTCTGGGGAGGGAGTCCCGTCGAAAAACTAGTGGGACCATAAGTAGTCTTCACATAATGTGAAGACCCAGGTAGATTTAGTGGTTGTTGTGGAGGAAAGTAGCTCATGGGATTGTATCCTTGAACTGGGACGTGAGTTTGAGCATTCGAGCCCCAAATAGGATTGGACGTACCTGGATATGGTTGGCCTATACTAGGGGGTATAACGGATGTATCTGGAAGCTATTACCCCCTAGTCGATTGAGGATTATGTTGTATCAGATGATTCCAATACTGGGCCAAGGATGGAGGTATGTTTTGTCCGTAGAGTGGGGTCAGTGGGGGTTGTCCCCCAATCGGGGTTTGAGTTCCAATTGGGGGTTGTGTTCCAATTGGGATTTGTGTTCCAATAGGAATTTTCCCTACAAGGGGGGGTTGATTCAAACCTCGATGAAATTGTCCACCAATAAGAATATGGTAATTTGGTGTGAATGACGGAACGGTGCCACTAGGATTAGTGCCGCTGATAGAGGATGGAAAAGGTCTTCTGAAAGGGGGTTGAGGAAGTGTCGGAACGAAGCTGGGAGGAGAGTGCCCAGAAGAAGAGGGATCAATAGGAGTTCCATATGGGGTTTGCGTAGGAGTGGGAATAGAAGCATTCAATGCACGGTATCTGGGTGGAAGCGTTGGGGTGACACTGGGCGAGAGCGGTGTGCCGATGGGGGCTTGACTAGCCACTATAATCCTGGTGTGAATACTCATAGTATCTGTGTAATGGACCATTTCTAAAGGGATGGTCAAGATGTGGTTAGCTCGCAGAGCTTCTGTACCAGGAAAATAATAAGCAATAGTAAAAGGTATTGCGTTTGGGTAAGAGGTTTCGAGGATCGCAGGTGAGATAGTGATTTCAACGCCTACTACTGATCCAAAGAGATCCCGTCTAAAAATGTCAGTAGACCAAAAAGGATCTTGGACCTCAAGTCCTGGAAAAGGTCCAGTCGGTGATCCAGAAGACAAAACAACTAGGTCTCCAGAAGAATTCACTCACATAATACGTCTCTCAGAATCGAGGTGAAGTCAAAAGTCCTCTCGAGAATTTTTACTTTGAAAATGTTCTAGAGAGTTAGTTCTTTCCACTTGTGGAGTGGTGACGTCTTGGAATTCACTCTATTGAGGAGAGCCCTCTGGTGAGCTTGTAGGCAGGGGTTGAGAACCTTCCAGATTTTCTGGAGGTAAGCCCTACATTCTACATGAACGACGTGGAGGGTCTATTGTGAATGAGTTACAAACTTACGAAGAAAATCCTGTGGTCAACTTGGGTAAACAAACAACATGAGCTAGTAAACAAAATCTAGGAAAAAACACCGAGCAAACAAGACCTTCTAATTCTGAAGTCACTAGTTGGTGATGAAATCCAATGTCACAACAACGAGACAAGAAGGGGCGGGGCTAGGGTGGAAAAGTTACGTTGACCACCTACTTAACGGACTTACACCTTGGTGCAAGCTCCCACACATAATCATGGGTATACCCTCCAAGGAGCCCGAGTGATTTTGGCCAATGTCGATTCCAGGTACCATGAAGACTTGCCCCTTCACAGTCACCTTGTGTCAGACCCTAAGAAGATGGGCCACTAAGGTTACCACCGAAAACAATAAAGCCTGGGGGGACAGTCGACAGTCCGATCCACATGAAAGGATAGGGTATCTAGACCGAAATCAACTCGAGAGGCTTCCACTCATCATTGTGGGTATACCTCTAAGTGACCCCTATAATACGTGCAATATCTACACTGATATCAACAAAGCAGGGTGAGTAACTCTGTCAATATCAATTCGACCTTGGGTTTGACCCTTCTGTGAGAAGGGCTTCCCAGGACAAAATGTTGTAAATGGAATTTGACACTCCTTAACACAATATGCTATTGTGTGTTTTTTGCTTTGGAGAGTGCATCTATCTGCCTATTCCAAAGCTCTAGCCTGGCTAATTGTTGGTGTAATAGAGTCCTAGAAAAGAGTTACTAGTTAAATTTTAAAATTGCTCAATGTTTTTAAGGGATGTTGTTACTCAAAGGAAACAGAGATGAAACCGATGTTGTGTGAGACTCTAACCCAACAATGCATAGATAGGAATGAAATATATCAATTTTTGTTCGATGAATCCTATGTACGGGAGGGAAAGAGAAGTGTTTCGGAACAATCTCGAACTACAATACACAATCTTCTTTAAAATGCAATCTTCAACGAATCACGTAACAATGTCAATTCTTTGTTTGTTCTATTTCAACAATTGATTTCCAATATTTTCAAAATGAAAATGCTTTTAAAAAGAAAAATGTTTTTTACTTTTCAAAAAGATCCACACCATGGTGGTGAAAGTAAGGAAAACCAATAAGTAATGAATAAGCAATAAACAAAACCCAAACCAATCTTTCAATGGAAACAAAAAATGACAAGCATACAAGACTAGTCTTTTCAATTGCGTGAGAACAATGATCTTCCAAATAATGAGCAAATGAGAAAGACAAACAATCCCAACTTTCAAACCAATCATCGACTCCTAACCAAACAAGTACTCAGATTCCAGGATCAGAGATAATATCCTTGCTAAGAAAAGTCAAGAGATGAGAGTCGAGAAAAAGATGGACAAGAAGAGCCTTTGATTTCCGAAGATTGATCGTGCACAAAATATGAAGACAAGAAACAATTAACCAGTGGTCCAAGAAGTTATTTTCAGAAACTTATACAGATCTGAGAATCTGAGCATACAAAAGCTTTAAATCCAAAAATTTCAAAAATGGGTTCGCAGGCTATCAGTGATGTACAGTGCGAGAATGGAGCATTCTCGTAGGCTGGCTTCAAGCATAGTGCGAGAACCTTGCACTGGACTGAAAGGCAGAGTGCAAACTCAATGGGTTCTCGCAGGTCACTGTGGGGTTCAGTGCGAGAAGGCCTGAAACTAGGCAAAATTTTGGAAAAAGACAAAAAATTTGAAGGGACTTCTCGACCCAGAGAGTCTATCAGGGTGTCCTAAAGACTCAGAGATTGATAGAAATGAAGAAAGGTAAGGCAAGAGAAAATGGCCAAGGAAAAAAACAAAAAATCACTAAAAAAATGGGTTGTATCCCCAGCGGAGTCGCCAATTTTGTTATCGGACTAATCGGTAGGTGCAGACACTAACAAATCTCCCTAGATCCACCTAGATCTAGAACAAAATAGGACATGACATGACTCTTTTCCCTAAGTTACGACCATTGAATTAGCTAGTAAGGAGAAACAATTAACATACCTTTGTATCGCTTCCTTGGGTCTTTTTTGCTCTCACTTCGCTCCAGTGCTCTCGTGAGGTCAAGACCAAGACAACACAAACCAACCAAAGTGAATATAGAAAAATGTATTCAATCGTCAACTTATGTGTATGATCAAGGAATTACACAATAAAGTAAGAATGACTTTATGGGAAAAGGACATGTTGTTGTATCATATTAATAGAAAGTAGAAGATACAACCTGATCACCTTGATGTCGCAAGATTCCTTTCGGTGAATCTCGGTTCCAACACACACACTTGCTCTGTCCTTGCATGAAGAAGATCCAATTCCTCTTGATAGACCTACAAGAGTCTCCAAGCTTCTGTTCAAGCATGGTTCTTCACACAATTCCTTCACCAATTCTTCAATTAATCTTTCTTAACCTTTTCCATGAGAATCCTTTCAATATATAGGAGAGGGTGAGATGGTTACATGGATGAGAATGATCCCACCAAATCAAGGAAACCAGTATAATGACAACCATTCGAATGCCAACCCATTTTCTAGAAGATTCCCTTCTAGAACCCTCGAGACTTCTTCCCTTTTCCAAGCTTGAAAACAAGTTCATACCCTATGTATAGAGCACAGTGCGAGAAGTTCACACCCTAGATGAAGGTGGCCTGCGAGAATGGGTCATTCTCTCACCCTAGTCTATAAGAAGCCTGCGAACTCACTTTGAAAATATGTTTTCTGGAAGGAGATTAATGCCACTTTTCTCAGGAGAAAGTTCTTGTTGGGAGCTTGAGTACACTATTGTCAATACATCACCAAGATGACCAAAATCATGTGTAACAGTAGGGGAAAATGTCCAAGACAATATACCAATTCCAATGTAAAAAAAAACATCTTGATGTGACTTAAAAACTGAGACAAATATCCAACATCACTGTCACCAAGAGTGATTAATTTGTAATAAATAATGCACTTGAAATTCAATGGATATCACTGATCATAAAACCAAATCACCCATACCACACATGGTGCACAACTGAGGGAATCCTAGTGAAATATTTCCATTCATGACACGACGACTTATGACCACGACGTAGCTCAAAACATCATTCTGGGCTATTATTAATTTTTCCATGAGTGACTAGGTTGCGCATACCCAGGCTTATTTTATCAAAAACAAAAGATGCAGTAGATATATCCAGTCCAATATTCTAATTCTCTAAGTGTTGTGAGTGGGAAATCCCTCTACGGACTAGCAATTAGGGTAACATTCGATTCCTCTGGATGTTGGTCGGGCACAATTTCTTGTGACCCAGTCGCTTCAAACGACCCTTGTTGGTCTAGCTTTCGCCTTAGTGGTGGCGGGGCTGGCTCTAGTGTAACCAGTGATAGGCCTAGAAGCCTTCATGACCAACGGAGCCTGTGATCCTCCACTGTGTGAGAATATCAAATACACTCTAGGTTTTTCTAATCGTTCAAAAACAACACACACTAAAAAGTCCCTACAAGATAAGACAAGCAAACACTAAACTTAATTGGAAGAATAGTTACAACAACCAACACTAGCGAAACTTACCGCTGCAAGTTCAACTTGAACACAGAAGCACCCTCCGGGTATACTCTGCAAAGCGTGGCCCGATGTCTGTCCTAGGTACTGTGGTATACCCCAACAATCACTTGTGTATGTCCCTAAGAAGATAAGAAACTAGGTTGCCAGCGCGCAAATAGTCACCAGGCAGGTACAGTCGAAAGTCGGGTAGACCACAATGAGAAGGGTATCAAGCCCGAAACCTGTCAAGGGTATCGAAAGAAAGTGGTTCAGAAGACAACTGAG
The DNA here is from genome assembly GCA_000966675.3 of Picea glauca. Taxonomy (NCBI): domain Eukaryota; kingdom Viridiplantae; phylum Streptophyta; class Pinopsida; order Pinales; family Pinaceae; genus Picea; species Picea glauca. Next base: position 18,233 of record JZKD02S1661797.1, read on the forward strand.
GACCTCGAATGGATTCGAGGCCCACGAATATTTGTCGAAAATGAAATCAACGGAATCCCAAAACAAACCCTCTATATGTGTTCTCCACTATAATTGGTCCAGCTTTGGAGGGGTTATCTCTGCTACCTTTCCGCACACGACCTTGTGTTTATCCCCTGTGTTAGAGGGGGGTCCCAGATAAATTTCACGATGCTATACTTTGACACTCCCTAACTCAGACTCCAATGTTTGATTTTAATGGCCTTGAAGAGTTTCCTCTCCAACCTAATTCAAGGCCCTAACCCTAAACTAGTTGGTTGACCTTACAAACATAAAAAGTCTAATGAATTTTAGATTTAGTGTTAATTTTATGGCTTGTCTTATGTCAAAGGATATGAAAGTGAAACTAATGATGTTTGAAAGACGAAAGTAAAATAAACTGAAAGCTTGGAAACAAAAACTTTTCTTTAAACAACTTTTCAAATTTAATTTTTTTTTCTCTAAGATCTTTGAACATCAAACCCAAAGTAGGATTTCACTCGACTACGAGATACTTATGATCTAAGTAAACTATCAAGAACTTATGAAAGAAAATACTTTTACCTGGTTACTAATGAAAAACAACACTTTTTTAACCAATCAAAGAAATAAAAGTTTTTTTTTATTTGAATGCTCACAAAGGAAAAAAGGAAAAATACCAACAAGCAACTTAAAATTGGACTCTCACACTTTTCTAAAGAAAAATTCTAAATGAAAAAGAAAGCTATTGCTGTGATCAAACCTAAGCTACTGACCGTTATGACAGAGACCCAAAGAAACCTGAGAAGTATAGCTCTTGTCAAAGGAAAGGATGACTACCTCACCTTCAACAAAAACTTCTCCTCAAGCACACAAATCATAGTTCAACAACAAGCGTTTGCACATGAGTTGTGTAAAGTCAGAGAACGTGTACACGTGTGCTGGCCTTATACAAGTCCCGTGTATCTCTGAAACTCTGAAACAAAATAAAAATCCAAGCAAGCCAACCCATGCAGAGACTATTGGTACTGAAAACTAGAATCTCTTGAAGACTCAGATACTTACTTTAACAGAAAAAGAAAACAAATCAAGTAAAACTTCATAGAAAAAACCAATCCAAGGTGTAAACCTAAGCTATAGACTGCAAACAACAAAGACTAGAAATATTTCTAGAAAACCCCTGAGAAGGACTACTTCTGACAGGGAAGAGGATGACTGCCTCTTTAAAAGAATTTTTTTGGAATCCACACGCGACTGTCACTTCCTCAGCTAGCGTGTATGTGCGGGCTGTGAGAATGAAGGGCGCGGGTACATGCGTGTAAACCTTATACATGCCACCTGTACCTCTGTGGGTCTTGAAAAAAAATTATAGTCAAGCAAAGAAACATAGATAACTGGTATGGAAGACCAGAATCTCTGTTAGCACACACTTTTGTGGAAACTTTAAATATAGGAACATGAAACTAGTTCTTAAAAATACCCAAAAATATCCCCAGGAACCCTAGAGATCTCCCCAGTATGGTTGCCAATTCTATTGTGAGTGGGAAATCCCTCTACGGACTAGCAATTAGGGTTGAAATATGCATGCAGAAAAGACCTAAAGATCTCTACTTTCTACCATCATCCCAGACCTAATCCCCATTATTCTTAAGCAAATACATAGTTAAGTGGGCATACCTTATTACGGGCGTTTGATGTATATCCTTCCTTACGCTTTATCATTTTTTGATTGCAGCTCTCCTCCCAAAGTTGACTTGCATTCACACAAAAACAAACAACAAACTCCGCATGCATTCAATATATAGATTAATGGGTTAGAGATTCAATAAACAAGTATACAACAAATCATAAGAACCTCATATGGTGGGACGGACAAGGTATCTCTTTATTATTAACTTAACAAATCAACTTACAATGATGAAGCCGACCGCTGCTCCATGAACCTGGTCCTGGGCTCCTCTTCAACTATCCTCCAACTTCTTTGCTCTGTATTTCTCTTTGCACAAGGATGGCTAAAGGGTTGCGACAAAGTGAATATAAAATTGGGTATAGTTTCTTTACTATGATTTTCCTCTTCCAAATGGGACCCCTAACCCTTCTTTTATAGGCTAGAAGAAGCTAGGTATTTGGATGAACCCTCGGCCATTCATGTCCGAAATATTTAGTTAACTCACCCAAAGTTGTGTGTTCCATCAGAAACTTTCCTTTTTCCATGATTTTGTAGGTACACGTGGGCTATTTTGGGTCAGCAAGCGTGTACATGCATGCAATAATAGAGCAGGGCATGTGGGCCTTTATAAAAAGTGTTTTTAAGAAGATTTGTTTAGCAGTGCTTTGGCAAAGAAGGGATCTGAGATGGCCTGATGCCAGGTAAGCATGTATGGTGCAAATTAGGGTTATAACACTAAGCATCACCTACAGGACGCGACAGTGTGAACAACACCAAACCCCTATGACCAATTTCGACCATTATCTGAACAACATAAGCACCACTCTATTAGTTCGACATCGTGTTAAGGAGAGAAAAAAAAAGTCGAACAAACATCGTGGTAACAATGTATACCCATGAACCAAAATGAAAACGATAGAGGCCCTTCCATAACCAAAACTGACTCTTTGACAATAGGATAGAGACTATGAACCTTTAGAAGTGCAAATGGAAATGGGGGACTCACACCATTATCACATAGGTATTGGTCAGAACCATACCAACACGCCTGCTATATGAATAACGGGTGAATCTGCATTCGAGGTAATAGGCCACAATAAACTTAACATGCCCAACATACTTCTTATGCAGCTCCAGTCTCTAGGTTTTGATGGTTTTCATAGTATCCATCGCAGAGGGATGGGGCACCGACTATGGTGGAACTTCGGGGCTAAAGGAACATGCTCAGGGAAGACCATGATTCTTGTGAACGGGAGGCATTTCCTTGATAGATTTGATCAGGGTTCTAATTAAACCCAGGAACCATGTAGACCATCATTCAGTCAACCTTCTAAAGAAAAACCTTTAACAAAAAAAATTGATAATAAAACTATCACCCATGAAGGCCACGAACTCCGACGAACTCACAACAATTATACACAGAACATCGATTTTCCATTTAAAGCCGAAAACACACAGTTGCAACACTCAGGACAACACATACCCATACAACTGAGACAAAAACATTTCTAACTAGAGTGAAGTCAAGAATGGATAAAAGAGACATACATGTCCATTGAAAAAAATAATACAAGAAGCAACCGAGTGGTTTCACCCTACCAAAAATCCGGAGTGTGAACACAACAACCAGATCAAACAATAGTCTGACTAGGGTGGTGTCCAACTGGAAGGGTAAAGGTGATGTGCAGTAAATTCACGTTGCCTCTACCTATCTCACATTTACTCCGCAGTACATGCTAATGAGCCCTCATAAACAACATTAATCAATCCGTGCATTGAGAATATCAACCATTTAAACCTTATCATAATCCGAGTTCCACACAACAACTCAACCATTTGCGTGGTTACTTTCCAAATGTTCATATTTCCATCATAACTCAATAAATCGCTCAGTCACTATACAATATAAATGAATCTATATAGAACCATGTCTTACGGTGTGATCAACATCTATCCGAAATAGTGCATCACCATTGTATACCACTTTGCCAAAATGCGCCACCAAAAATGCCATCATATGCATATATAAAGAATGGAATTTAACAATTTTTTCTTATAGCCATTTCCTTGTTATCTAGAGCTTAACAAATATTTTATGCATGTAGTATTTTGGAATAGGTTCCTTTGAATTTGTTTTAATACTTTGCCTTTTTCAAAACTACCCTTCATGTGACTTTACTAACAGGTTTGTTGTGTGGGTGCGAGAAGAACAAATACCATATATGAATAGCAGGCTGTAGTATCGTGAAGGGACAACATCTCACAGCTTAACTCATATCAATGAAAACCATGTAAACTTTTGTAGCACATCATCATAACATGAAAAAAACTTCTACTAAATAATTCAAGGGTGTCCCACCTACTAGTATTATTTAGTTTTATAATAATAGCTTTAGCAACACTTTGCAGGTGGAACTACATTGACGTTTTAAATTGTCAACAAACTGGCAACTCCACAGGGAAATTTGTTCTTAACAAATTAGAACTCAGAACCGTGGTTTCACAGAATAGGGACAGTAATGTCAAGACGATTTAACTCGCATGATTATACAAGGGGAAGTGAGCGGATTTAATGAAAATATGACTGAGAATTTGGGAGTAACTCATGAAAAGTGTTAAGTATGAGGGGTTTTTCCACTGTATGCATAATCATTTTCCTGTAATGTACTCTTAACTTAAAATGGGGAACTTATATATTTTCTCTTAATATCTCGATGGATGAAGAAATGGAAAGAAGAAGCGAGAAACAACCAATTCTTTAGATGACAACAGTGAAAACAAATATAGCAATTTCCAAGGGTCCTTTAGAGACGACATCATAACAACTGTGTAAGCTTGATTGTTATAGACTAACAATTCTTCCAGGAGTGTCACTATGTCAAACATGATCCAACATCCTCAAGCACTCTAAAGATGATAAATACCAAAAATCCAACATAAATAATAATGTCGAAATCAAACCAGCAACAGGGAAGATAGAACCATTTAGAAACTAGAAAACAAAACTCAACTTAGAAAGTAGAAATCAAAGTGTTGTAAAGTAGAAAAGAAGAAAAAAAATTGAAAGCAGAGCTAAACTACTAGTATATAAAAGAATACCATTAGAGAAAGATCTTTCACATTGGCCCCTCACAATATTTCAAACGAGGACTGCTAATGGTGTGGGAAAACCATTGTCTCTGTAATTCTTTTAAAATTTATGAGTTAGTGTTCAAGACAAAAGTAATCTGGAAAAGGCTTAACACTAGAAATATTGAGGTAGCTATCAGCCCCTTGATGGATACGATTAGGTAATCAAGATAAGCATGGAGACTGATCGACTCATCCAATTTTATGTGTATAGGCCTTCCCAAGGTGATACTTGTATCAAATAAGCTAGAGGGAAGGCAATTGTAAGACATAGTATCATGATTAGTAATGAAAGTGGTTTTGTGATAAGGTTCCCTTTCCACCTTGATTTTATTGTAACCCAAGAAACTATCAAGTAAAGGCTCCAAGTATAACTCTATGATCTGTTGCTGAAGCATTCCCATATTGAAAGGAGGGAAAGGATTTCTTATAATTGCTTGCCTGAAAGTTTGAAGACTAGTGAAGGTCCTTAAATTATCAGGGGTCTTTGAAGCAGGTTCCCACTTTGAAACCCCTTCATGGTGGACTAAAAAAAACATTTCATTCCTTAAGAAATATCCCAACTCCCTTCGAAAGGTTGCTTTCAGTGCAGAGTTAACAAGTTTCTGTTTTTGCCTAGCTGTTTTCATAGTATGTTGAACAAGACTTGCATCAAAACCACAAAGATCCACATTAAACCAATCAAACACCTTTTGAATTCCACCAAATAGCCCAGCATACTTCATATTTTCTTCCTATTTTTCTTTGTTTCTTCCAACACTCAAGGAAAATGAACTCTCGAGAGGAGTCAAGCCTTCAACATTTTTATTATTTTCTACAGATATAATCTCCTCAGGCTTGAGAGGTTCATTTTGACTGACAAAAAAACTACTTTCATTGTTAGGGATGGCCTCCCATAATTCTTCATTTTCAGAAATGTATGAACGATGTAGAGATTGGAAAGCACAATCAGGCTAGTGAGGCAAGATCTGTTAAGTAGGAGAGGCTGCGAAGACATCTAATCGATCAACTATAGAATTCAACTCCTTCCTAACATGAGTGATGTTAAAAGATAGGATATTCGAGACAAGTGCCCAAATAGCTTGGGAATACTTTTCCAACAGCTTGTTGCTAGGAGAGCATGTCTTACGTATCAGTTTCACAACAAGCTCATAATTTTTGAAAACTGAAAGGTGACCACAACCAATATTAAGGGCATTCTCAATGCCTAACAACAAAGCTTCGAATTCAGTGACATCATTCGAGAAAGAAAACTCTAACCTGTATGACAGATTATGAATCTTTCCTACAGGGAAAACCAAGATAATACCAACCCCATTACCCTCATTTGAATGTGAACCATCAAATTGCATACACCACAATTAATCCTCTAAATTAATTCCTTCCAGAGGAATATTGTCTTCTTTAACAAATATGGAATACACTCCTAGGTCTTCTTCGATATAGTTTACGTTGGATTGTGGAACGCTCTCTATGTAGGGTGAAATTTTTCCTTCTCTAAGGACTATGATATTATTTCCATTCCGAGGAATGGATAAATGTGTCCCATTGAGTGAGAGGTATCTTCCTGTTAGGGCTTGCCAATCTCTCCCCAAGATATTTGAATAGTTGCATATAGGAATATCAATCACCTGAATGTTGAGGGTTGTACTTATCTTAGGATGATCACATAAAACCAAGGTTACATCCTTAATCTCGCCTATGGTTGTTTGTTGAATACTATTATAAGAGAGCATGCTTCTGGCATTTTCGTTTGTACAAGACAAGCCTAGTTATTCCATAATAATCTTCCACATCACACTTGGGCCTAAACCACCATCAATTAGGCAACAATGGGCAATTTATCTGTGATCTTTATATAAATATAAAAAGGGGGAATTTTTATAGGGTATCTGAAGTTATGTACACCTACTTTATTTACAGAAGAATCCTCTTCGCTTACCTCTTTGGAAATATTGGCTACAATGGAATCTTTTCTATCCATGAATTGTTTCAGATGCATCTATTGTTTAGGGATGACAACCATGTCTAGGAGGGTTGCATTTTCCTAGTTGATGTTGGCCAATTGATTCAGGATATTATATTTGGAAGCGGGGGGAGAAGGATTGATTGATTGACCCTCAGGAACTTTGGGAACTTGGGTCATAGCAGCAGTTGCATATGAACTTGGGTTAGAAGAACTGCGAGGAGGGTCAAATTTTCCTTTTGGGGCATAGGATTTGTTCCTAGTATTGATGACCATGACATCTTCTGGCTCGAAAAAATCTAGGACAACGATAGTGGATTCTAGTCGTTTACCAAAGATCTTGTCTCTGGCACTCTTCCTTACCTCACATGTGGTTTCTTCGTGGTGTTCCTCACAAAATTTACACCAACTCCTAGGTAGGATAACCTTCAGCTAGAAATTATTCTCAATCGGATTTCTAAGGGGAGGGGTAGAAGAGGATGAAGCTCCAGGGGTGAGAGGGTTGACAGTACCTTTCCGCTCCAAAGCTATCATACGGTTGTTCATATATTGTACCGGCTATAAGAGAGAGGACATATATGTTTGTCTAACTAATTCTCCGTGGGGTAGAATAGTTCATTGAAGTTGTTCCTCAGACTCTGAGAAAGTGTGCAGAGAGGAATTGAGATTATCAATGGCCTTTTCTTCAATCCCGTGACGTTAAGGAGAATACAATGCATTGTAGTAATGCATGGAGGAGGATTGGTTCTGAGGGCGGATAAGTTCATGGATTTGATTATACAACTTGGTGAAATGCAATTTGAAAGACATGATCATCTCACCATCTTTGTAACTGATGTTATTATACTCCCTTAACTTCTCAGTAGGGCTTTTGGATTGTCTGTAAGTAGATCGGAACCGATAAATCAAATCCTCCCAAGTAGACAAGATTCTAGGAGGGAGGTCAAAAAAGTCGGCTGAAACCTTTCCTTCCAAGGAATTGACGAACAAGCACATGGAAGTGTCATTTTTCATTAGTCCCTATGTTATGACAAGCATTAGAGAATGCCACTAGGTGTTCATTGGTACTAATAATGTTATTTCTTGAAAACTTAGGCAAATTCTCTTTAACCTTCGGAAGTGGGCGAGTAGCAAGGGATAGGTTAAGAGGAGAGGACACATGCCATGGTGTAGTTGTGGCATCTTCTTCGAACTGAAAAAGTCCATACTTATTAATGACTTTGGTAGGGTTCGTAGTAGATTGGACATGGATATGGTGGTTGTACAAGCTACCAACCACCGACGATGACAAATATTGGGAAGACAGAGCACTTCTTGTTCCACCAAAGCCACCACTAGATGCCATCTTGTGGATGATAGACGAGGAAAAGGAAGACGAGCTGGACGAATCAGATAAGGTTCTCCTTAGAGCACTTTTTTGGGAAGATAACACAACGTTTCTCCTTCCTATTTCAACAATTGGATTGATTTTAGGTGACACGCCTCTTCTTCTTCTAGAAGCACGAGAATCTAAGGACACGAAAGAAAGGCCAAAAATGAAGAAATAAAAGGTTATTGTTGATTTGTGGGCTGCCTATGTCTAGCTTCCAATTGTTCTTGGACAGTAATATCATTTACTGCCCAAGAACGGTTAAGCTCAACATGGGTCCTAGTAGTGTCTAAAACAATATGAAATAGGTTTAAAGCAATGTTGGTCTGGTCTTGGAGACCGGGTTCAAGAATGGGATGCCTTGCGACATGAATAGTCATTAATAGCAAACAATCCAAGAATCTAAAACATAAAAAGAAAGATGTATCGATCGAAATTGAGTATAAAAATTAACCGGAGAGATATCGAAGATCTCCCCAGTATGGTCGCCAAAATAAATGTTGAGGACAAGATATGAATTGATCTTACTCAAGCATTTTCAGACTTTACTTGGATAAATTAAAGTAGACAAGAATATCACCCTATGTTTATAGCCAACAAAACTATATATCCTAACTCACAAGTATTAATTACAAGTGCTTAGGTTGGTTTTTTATCAACAAAAAGCTTGCTGGAAATTCACTTTTTATGTATTTTTCTGAAAATATCAGTTGCTGAAATAAATGTAAGAACAAAAGTAAAGACACCAAGATCATAATCAATGTAGATGAGACATAAAGCAATCCCTTATTTCATTCCAATTCACCAAAGAGTCATTGTCTTTACAAAACTTCACACAAAAATCTTAGAACAAAGTCGAACCTAGAAATCTCCGATGGAACATACAAAAGTACCTCTGACAAAAAACCAAAACTGAACTCTAAAAGTTGGATCAGCTTGCCACAAATTGCTTCCCACTCGACTCTACACAATAGCCTTTATCAGTCATGAAAGTTAATTCACAAACAAACAACTCTGCACAGACTATCAAAAGTAGATCAACACCTCTGAAGAACAAGTGTCTAAATGATTTGATTCAACCCTGAATGTTATTGTCTACAATAAGACCCTGCTATTAAAAAAGTGAATTAGGCTATGATGAATATATGAATGAATGAAAACTGAACTATCTCAACATAACTCAAAGAGAAAACCTTGGCATGCTTTGTGCTTCTATCCTCCCCCTATTTCTCCCTTTCCTCTTTCCCTTTAACAAGTTAGAATTGGTTGAGGTAGTTAAACCAACTCATTAGTTAAATTAATTAGAAGACTCGATTAACTTTAGTTAGGGGGACAAGTAGTAATTATAATAAGGGTCATAAGGAAATAATAACTAGTAGGTGGGACCCCCTTGTGTCTCCCTTTAGTTTATAACCATCCTAACCATCATAACATAATCTATTAGTTAAGAAAACACAGTTCCTTGTGCCTCCCATCAAAAGATTTACTTTTGGCAATTTTATGTTATGAAAGTTGGAACTAATTCAAAAATAATACTCATATATTCCATATAAAACATGTCGTCCAAAATCCTTGAAGTCAATCTTTCATTGCAGGGCTTGGAAAGGAGGCCTTTCAGGCCTAGGTAGGGATAATTCCTTCCCAATCCAATCGAATAATCCTGCGTGTATAATCGATTATCAAATAGTCTCTTTGAATAGCCATCCATGGAAACTCTTAAAAATATGTAATAGATTTGGCTCAGAATGTATCCAGCTCATGCAATCCAATCCATACAAATTGTTCTAACGTTAATCAATGAGAAGGGGGGTGAAACAGTGTTCTGGGAAACGTGAGGGGTTTGTATTGGGAGAAAATATGATATAATGAAAGGGGAGAAGAAATGGTCACTGCTCAATGATAACAACAATCAACTGTAAATCGACCAAATATAACCTCATTGCAATCTAGTTAAGACACTACCACTTCAACCACTTAATACAAAAATTCTCTTAGTTGTAATCAACATCAGAACAAGGGGTGAACAAAATGAATATGGGATATGTGAGGGGGTTGTAATTAGTGTAAAATGAGATAATGATGGGGGGAAAACGTTTAATGTTCATGAGATTAATCAAGCACTCCATAACATATTTTGCAGTAATAAAAATATGAATCAACAAACAATCAAATGACTGAGTAATAGTTCCTATACATTTGCCTAATTTCACTGCCCATTAATATCCAACACAGTGCCACTATAACAGAAGTATTTCACATAATTTACAAGAGGTTCTGTCCCTTTTATTTTTACGTTCTTCATTTTATAATAGTCGACGACAACACTCATTCCCAATATGTAACTTTTAACATCCATCACCGCCATACAATTCCCAAATCCACATCTATATTTCAAAGTAGTGTTCCCCAAAAAATAACAATGAAGTCACCATTTCTGTAATATAGCCAATCAAGATCTGTAACGATATTTGTTCCTATACATATACGTAGTAAATAATCAAGACCAAAATAACCAAAACCTCACATGCCAGGTTTGAAATGACAGTCTATTATATAATCAACAACCAACACTTTGACATGGGCTTATACAGGGGATAATGTCCAAGACAATATACCAATTCCACTGTAAAATAAAACATCTCAATGCAACTTAAAAACCGAGCCAAATATCCAACACGACTGTCACCAACAGTGATTAATTTGTAATAAATAATTCACTTGAAATTCAGTGGATATCACTGTTCATAAAACCAAATCACCCATACCACACATGGTGCATAGCTGGGGGAATACCATTGGCATATTTACAGTCATCACACGATGACATATGACCATGACATAGCTCAAAACATCATTCTGGGCTATTATTAATTTTCCCGTGAGCGACCAAGCCGCGCATACCCAGGCTTATTTTATCAACAATAAAAGATGCAGTAGATATATCTAGTCCAATCTTCTAATTCTCGAAGCATCACCTACAGGACGCGACAGCGTGAACAACACCAAACCCCCGTGACCAATGTCGACCATTATCCCAACATCATAAGCACCACTCTATCAGTTTGGCATCGTGTTAAGGAGAGAAAAAAAAGTCGACCAAACAGTGTGGTAACGGTATATACCCACGAACCAAAATGAAAATGACAGAGGCCATTCCATAAACAAAACTGACTCTTTGACAATAGGCTGGCGACTATGAACCTTTAGAAGTGAAAATGGAAATGGGGGACTCACGTCATTATCATAGAGGTATTGGCCAGAACCATACCAACACACCTACTATACGAATAATAGGTGAATCTGCATTCGAAGTAATAGGACACAATAAACTTAACATGCTTGATAGACTTCTTATGCAGCTCCATTGGAGGTTTTGAGGGTTTGCATAGTAGCCATCGCAAGAGGGATGGCGCACCAACTATGGTGGAGATTTGGGGCTAAAGGCATGCACTCAGGGAAGACCACGATGCTTGTGAATGGGAGGAATTTCCTTGACATAGTTGAACAAGGCTCTAATTAAACCTAGGAACCGCGAAGACCATCATTCAGTCCTTCTAAAGAAAAAACTTTAACAAAACGAAGTGATAAAAAAACTATCACCCAGGAAGGCCACCAACTCCGACGAACTCACAACAATTATACATAGAACATCGATTTTCCATTTAAAGACGAAAACACACAGTTGCAACACTCAGGACAACACAAACCCATACAACTGAGCCAAAAACATTTCATAACCAGAGTGAAGTCAATAATGGCTAAAAGAGACATCCATGTCCATAGAAAAACATAAGATGAGAAGCGACCAAGCGGTTTCACCTTGCCAAAAATCTGGAGCGTGACCAGATCAAACAATAGTTAGAATAGGGCGATGGCCAACTGGAAGGCTAAAGGTGATGTGCAGTAAATGCACGTCACCTCCACCTATCTCACATTTACTCCATAGTACATGCCAATGAGCCCTCATTAACAACATTAATCAATCCTTGCATTGAGAATATCAACCATTTAAACCTTAGCATAATCTGAGTTCCACACAACAACTCGACCATTTGCGTGGTTACTTGCCAAATGTGTGCCTCCAATGTTCATATTTCCATCATAACTTAATAAATCGCTCGACCACTATACAATCTAAATGAAACTTTATAGAACCATGTATTATGGAGTGATCAACATTAATCCAGAACAGTGCATCACCATTGTATACCACTTTGCCAAAATGCACCACCAAAAATTCCATCATATGAATATATAAAGAATGCAATTTAACAATTTTTTCTTATAGCCATTTCCATGTTAGCTAGGGCTTAACAAATATTTTATGCATGTAGTATTTTGGACTAGGTTCCTTTGCATTTGTTGTAATACTTTTCCTTTTTCAAAACTGCCCTTCATGTGACTTTACTAACAGGTTTTTTGTGTGGGTGCGAGAAGAAAAAATACCATATATGAATAGCAGGTTGTAGTATCATGAAGGGACAACATCTCACAACTTAACTCATATCAATTAAAACCATGTAAAATTCTGTAGCACATCATCATAACATGATCATACTTGCTACTAAATAATTCAAGGGCATTCCACCTACTAGTATTATCTAGTTTTATAATAATAGCTTTAGCAAAACTTTGCGGGTGGAACTACGTTGAAGTTTTCAATCGTTAACACATACCATTGTAAATAGTCGTTTTGTTTTGTATCGAGTCAGTATATCAGTAGAAAATTGAAACCCTAAGTGAAGGCCCTGAGTTTATGTTGAGTCTTTTAGAAACTGTGTCGATAGGTGTAGGTTGCATTTTTTTTTCATATGTCATTTTCTGAAAGTTGAATAGGGCCCAATGGTTAGGCACATGTTCTGTTGTTCTTTCCTACCTTGCTAGGAGGATAGAATCCCCGTTGGAGCCAACTATTAGCACCACCATTTTCTACTCTAGCTAAGGTTGGTCTTAGTCGAGTCATGACCTATGTTTCAAGGAATGTGAAGTCAAGTACTAAACAACAAGAGGGTTGAAGTCAGAAAGTTTTCGTTTGGAACTTGGAGTTGGGAAGGGATGTCAGAGTTAAAACATGTGCGAATGGTACGAGTCTGTTCCCAAAGAGTTAGGTCCTATAAAAAAGGGAGTTTCTATGAGCCCTAGATCGAGGCAAGTTGTCAATAGAAGTCACGTCGACAAGTGCAGTGACCATCATCAATTCATTATGGGGGCTGGAAGAATGAAAAATCGTAGCGTCCGTATCACATATTCCCTGCAGCTCTTATCAGCTGTACTTTATACACACTGTGGTTCTATAGAAGATATTTAGTTCATTTTGAAACATCCATTCTCCATGAATTTAGTGTTCTCTAGCACGTTTCCACCTCTCGCCTACTCTATTATAAATTCCATATTTCCTGCACGCATCCCATTTGCCAATCGGGCTTATACACTATTTGTAGATTTTCTCGCAAGCCCAGGTTTATCGAGTTTTCTACTGTGAGCCCATGCCAACTCCGTCATGCACAGGAAAAATATGTGTTGCACTATGGATACCCCCCAAAACATATTGAAGGGAGCTTAAAGAGGCAGAAGTGCTAGGCCCGAGCCCCAAAGCGACTGGGATTCATTCTTTCTCACATCGGGTTTCCCCAAGGATCCAAAGGGAGATTTCCCTCTGCGCACAGAAAGTGTAATATTACATTGCGTGGAAGCCATTTTGGAAGAGACTGCATAGAAATAAGGAGCGTCAGAAGCTCTGTCCCCCAACAAGAAATGCCCTGGAGAAGGGGCATGCCAAAGAAGAATAATGAAGCTAGGGAAACTCTAGTCCCAAGTGAACCGCGTGCGAGGTCAACTATCAAAGAATCACTTATGCGTGCCATTTGGTTGGAACCGATGAAGGTACAAGACGAGAAAGCCAAAATAGAAAAAGAAAGAAAAATATCAAAGGCACAGATGTTTGAGAACCGTCCCAATAGCTGAAGTAAGAACAACTCCCTATTGCCGAGCTTTACCATGAAAACAGGGAGCTAAGACGACAATTGGCAGCAAAGACCCTTCAAGTGTTATCATCATAAGGCCATGAAGGAAATGTGACGTGGCTCAAGAAACAACTCCGAGAGGTGCAATATACAATCATACAGTTTTGCGAAACATAAAGGTTGTCAGAAGAAAGGAATGCAAAGCAGTTCAGATAATGTGAAGCGATCGAGGAGAAAGTTCGCGCAGCTCTCACCAGTGCACAGAGGAAACATGATTAACTAAGTTCATTTTGGTATCCTCAAATGGAGCAGGGTATTGACAGTTTTGAAGGAGGCATCACCTTTAGACGTTTTGTATTTCTGGTAATGAGCATGACAGCTAGCAGCCACTTGCGACGAATGTACCCCAACAAATGAGCATGAAACATAAATCAAGTCTGTTATAGTAGTTGGTGGGAGTCCGGCGGAATATTTGGTCATTCAGATATCTTGTCGAAGGAAGGAATTGACACATCAATCTCCCCATGATGAGACCTTGCTGGTAATCGAGTCCCTATGGCACAATACAAGCAGTCATGATGCGACCAGATGCAGTTGTTTTCTATTTTTGGAGAGGCATCATGCGAAGAGTCATTTAGCATAGAACAATTAGTTTACTAAGTTCTAGAGATAGTAGCTAGAAATAAGGGTAGCCCAAGAGACACCCTCGCCTATATATTTGATCTTTTCAATGTAAGCTAGGGTGGTTGGAAAACTAGTGTAGACAGTGACTATTGAATGTAGTTTGAGCTCGATCGAAATTTAATGCAAAAGTCCCGAAACTTGATGAAAAGATTCTAATTATAGCATTTGGATGTATTGTTTCCTTTCTTTGCCTACATACTTCATGTATTCTTTATGCATATCTATTTTTGTGTAAATAGGAACGTATTTTTGAACCTGGGATTCACTGTGCAGTGCCTCGGGATTCGTACCATTTAGAAAAACCGTTTTCCTCTAAGTTAACTCCGAATTCATGTGCAACAGTGCTCTGAGTTGCTTCATGTGTTCTTCTCCCACCACACACAATGATCTTTCACTGAAGACTGTTGCTCTCTTAGCCTTTATCCTCTCAATTTTAGTCCATTGAGTCATTTGTTTCTATTGTTTTCTCGAATCGACTCCATAGCCAAAGGTATTACTCTCTTGAGCCAATATAACTAGAACTTACTATTTCAAAGGTGTTTAAATATATCCGATAGCTCAAATACATATCCTGTACCGAGACAAAGTCTCCCAAGAAAACCCTCTCCAGGTCCAAAAGGTTAGCTTCGGATCTCAAAATTGGTTTGTAGGTTGCCTTTGTCATTTGTTTATCAGTCGAACAAAGTTTATAGAGTGCTAATAGTTCCTATGGCTTTACACCATGTTTTTTGTCGACAATGAAGGAATGTTGATCCTTACCAGTGATTAATGATCAACGGTCAAGGTTTCACCCAACTGTAACATAACTTCTATGTTAAATCAATAGGTTTTCCTTGTGCACTTTTGCAAGGATTTTGATCCAATCATGCTTCTTCCAAGATTTGTTCCTTCTATTCTTGTATCCTCTATATGTGCTATCTCTCCTAATCCTTAGGACCTACACTTTGTTTGTTGTAGTTTACATCAATTACAACCGATCTTCCAACATTATCCCCCTTTGGCATTGATGGCAACTTAGTAAAGCCTTTCTTCTAAATAATATCATCCTTTTTTTGTTTTACTTCTTATCCTCTCTCTTTGATAGAAATTACAGAAGGAATCTTCCTTTTCTTTCCCTGAGATGATGCTCCATTGTGCATGTGCTCCCCCTGTTTGATGAAGCCTTTGTAGTTTTAATGAGGTATTGGAATTACTCCCAATTTTGGGTGAAGATTTTCGAAAGAACTTCTTCGTAGAGGTTTTGTGAATATGTCTACAATTTTATCTTAAGTATCAACTTATTCCACTTTGACTATCTTTTGAGAAACATGATTTCTCAGGATATGGTATTTAATTGGGATATGTTTGGTTTTATAATGCATAACAAGATTCTTGGAGAGGTTTATAGCATTGTTATTGTAGCAGTTAAGAAGAATTGGATGTTCATACTTTACTTGTAGGTATTCTAGGGTTTTTTTTATCCAAATTACTTCAGTGCAGTAGGTGGAAGCAACAATATATTCATATTCTTCTATTGATAGTGATATAAATTTTTTATTCTTACTTATCCAAGATACTAAACACTTTCCTAAGAATAATTCTCCTCCACTAGTGCTCTTCCTATCATCCACACTACTAGCCCAACCTGCATCAGTATATGCATTTAATGTAAAATAATTTTTTTTTGGATACCATAATCCACAATACAAGGTAGCTCTTAGATATCTGAATATCTTTTTACTGCCTTCAAATGAGTCTCTTTAGGTGCAGATTGAAATCTTCCTATTAGTCCTACAACTTGTATGGTATTAGGTCTTGTTGTTGTTGCATATAACATCCTACCAACCATTGATGTGCACATGGTTTGGTATACCTTTGGTGAATTATCATCTAATATTACTTTGCATCCTATAACCATGGGAGTGCTCATAGGTTTGTAATCTTCCATTTTAAATTTATTTAGCATTTCTTTGATATATTTGGTTTGGGATATGAATCTCTCTTTGTCTATCTGAGTAACTTGTAAACTCAAGAAGAATGTTAGTTCACATAGAATAGACTTCTCAAATTCTTTCTTCATTTGTGTAGCAAACCATTTGCTCAATATAGTTAAATTACTTCCAAAAATGATATCATCCACATATAGAAAACCATTTCTATAGAAAACCCTTTGCTCAGTATAGTCATATTTTGTTCTTCAATTTTGATATATAGGTTGTTGTCAGTAGTCCCTCTCTTGTATTCTTGTTGTTGTAGATAGTTATAAAGACTTGAAAACCATGCTTTGGGATCTTGTTTAAGACCATACAAAGCTGTTTTTATTTTACATACACAATCCTGATTTTATGTCAACTTAAATCCATCAGGTTGTTCTAAGTAGACTTCTTCCTCTAAGGTTCCATTATTAAATGCTAAATTGACATCCATCTTATAGATTTTGAATTTTTTGAAGCATGCAAATGCCAATTTTTTTTTGACAACTTCTAATCTTTCCACTGAGGAAAATGTATCCTCAAAGTCAATTCCTTCAACTTGGGAATATCCCATGCATACTAATTTGGCTTTATTATCTATAATATGTCCATTTTCATTAATTTTATTCTTGAAAATCCATTCGGTCCCTATCAAATTTTTGTCTTTTAGTCTTGGGACCAATTCCAAGGTCTTATTTTTATCTATTTGGTCAAGTTCTTCATTCATTTCTCTTATCCAATATTCATTCTTGATGGCTTTTGTTATCACATAGATTTGTGGGTTAAAGAATCATGACACATAAGATCTTATTGTTTTTAGATCTTGTATTTTAAACATATTCTCAAGGATTATGTCATACCATCAAATAAAATCCTCCTCGAAGTATGCAAGCTATAATTGAGTTGTCGCTGTGAAATAGTTAAGGAAGAGGGTTGTGGTTTGGATAGGTTGCAAGCATCCTGGTACAAATATGAAATTACCAGCATAAACCTCATAGCCATCAGGTACTCCATGATATTTTTTGTATTTTTTTGAGGTCAGGAAGGGTTTGGCTACTTGATTTTTCTTTGGCACTATGAACTGGTGTTATTGGATAAATCCGTAAGTGCGGACACAAACTGATCTCCCTAGATCCACCTGGATCTAGAACAAAGCAAGACAGAATATGACTCTTTCCCTAGATTCT
>JZKD02S1661797.1:48219-72806 GCA_000966675.3 Picea glauca
TGATCTGGAATCAAATTTTCCTAGGTTATAGTTATCCCTCTTAATATATCATTTTCTCCCAAAGACTCTGAAGTGTTTGACTGATGTTGGTATGCCAAACAATAACTCATAAGGTGTCTTGTCATGGTTAACTCTAAGTTTTGTTCAGTTGAGTATGTGAATTGTTGTATATATTGCATCTCTCCAAAACTTATCTAGAAGTTTAGCTTCATTCAACATTGTTCTTGCACCCTCCTCAACAATTATGTTTTTCATTTCAACAACTCCATTATGTTGAGGAGTTCTTCGAGCTTAAAATTGTCTCTTCATTCCATGATATTCAAAAACCTTATTGAATTATTTAGAGGTATACTTTCCTCCATTTTTTAATATCAGGCATTTCATCTTGAGATCTATCTCATTCTCCACAGAAGCTTTGAATTCCTTAATCTTTTCAAATGCCTATGATTTTTCTTTGAGTAAGTATACCCAGGTCATCCCTATATAGTCATCAATAATAAACATGAAGTATTGTTTCCCTTGTATACTTCTAGTCCTAGTGGGTCTAAAGAGGTCAGTGTGAACAAGATCCAAGGGTCTTGATGTAGACTATTCTTTTATCTTGAATCTGAATTTCGTTTGCTTCCCAAGTTGGTAATGCTCACAAATAGGGTCTAAATGTTTTATAACCTTTGGCATGTCCTTCACTTCTTCCTTTATACTAGCTTTGATTAGATTGTCAAAGCCTAAGTGTCCCATTATTTTGTGCCACATCCAAATCTCATATGCTTAACTCATGTATCATTCTTCTTCTTCTTCAATATCTAAAATATATACATTACTTGAGGTTCTTGGTGAAATAGTTGCTAATTTTCTTGATCCTTCCTTCCTGATTTCGCATTTCTGGGAGTCAAAAAGGAGTATATGTGCTTGATCACAAGTTTGGCTTACAATTAGAAGATCAAGCTTCATATTTTCAACTAGTATCACATTTTCCGCTTTATTTTTCTTGTTTTCCAAAGTGACTGTGCCTTTTCCAAGTATATTGGCAGATACATTATCTCCAAAATTCACACTTCGTTTTTCCTTCTTTGTCATATTGAGAAATTTTCTTTTATCTCCTATCATATGCTTAGAGAATCCATTGTCAATATACCATTGACACTTTTTATTCTTAGCATATAGGGATACTTTACATTTTGTTACCTTTTTCTTCCACATGTTTTTCTTTGCATATTTTTTTATCTTTATTGTTGGGAATACTTGTCTTCAAGAATTGCATTGGCAATATACATTCACTAGATTTATGACCATTGTTGGCATAGGGGAAAACCTAGGGTTCAACACTACAACAACTCACCAACAAAACCCTAACTATCGACCCTTTCGACAACACCTACGAAGCAGATGAAGTCTCACTCGAGGTAGAGGCAGGGGTGGTTGCAAGACTCAGGTGTCTGCAACCTTAGTTGGGACACAAATATGTGATTATAACACTTAGAAATCACCTAGAATAGAGTATTCATCAATATTAAACCCTCATGATACTTCACATATAGCATAGAGCATCGCAGTTTGTACTTAGATCTAAGATAATTAAGCACTTAGCCACAACAAGATAGATTAGATTCGACAGATCAAGCACTAAGCATCTTACATACCAGATCTAACATTCATTCATCTCTCAGAAGAATAAAGCATAAATAGATATATCTAAACACATCAAAACACTTAGAAAAGGAAGAGACAAACACATTAGGTTGAGGCACAGAGCATAACACACAGATTTACCGTGGTTCACCACCACCCTGGGGCTACATCCACAAAGTATTCTTCTTTATTAGCTGTAGTTAATCATGTTACAACACAGAGCCATCCAAATCCCTCTTCGCATAGGACATAAGATATGCGTAGCTTGCTAGATCTTTCTTCCTTGCGCTTCAACACAAATCCTATCACAACCTCCTACAACAACTTGCACTGAGCTCTGCAAGTCTCTTACAATCATGCACAGAGCATTTACAATCCACATTCTATCACACAGATCTCATTACTAGCACTAAGCCACCGACTCTCTTCTACCTCACCTAGACATCTATATATACATACGAAATAGGCCTAAACATGGGTAAACCCATGGGCCGACATCCCAATCCAAGTACATTACCCCCCAAAACCCAAAAAGGACCCAAAAAGGGGTCTAGCATCGATGATTTCCACTTCGCGTTGCACTCCAACTTTGACAAGTTGTCGAAGTCCCAAAAACAGTCAAATATGACCAAGTGTTCCTCAAAACTTGGTCAAGGGCCAATAGGCCCCCAAAACTCACCTGTGACTCATCCCAAGTTACTCAGGTCTAGGTAACTTTGCCTCAAAGGTCTCGAGCTTGGCTCGAGCTACTTCAACTTGTCTCTGTGCTACTGCTTCTTGCTCAATGAATTCCTGAACAACTGCTTCGTTGATAGTTCCTTCCAATTGTTACTCGACTGCAACAACTACATGTTCTAGTAGTGTTCCTTGGCCTTCAATTTCTTCAAACAATAGGTAGGCCGCCTCCTGACTCGGCTGAAGTTTCTGGGTGACTTCCATCACTCTGTTTTGTGTGGTAAGAACAAGTTGTTGGGCAGTGCGTTGTTCCTAGGATCTCTTCATCCTCTCGATGGGTGATAGGAGCTTGAGCTGCACTTGTACTATATGTGTGTGTTGCTTTGCTTCCTGGAGTTGGGACTCTAGTTTCTTCAAATCTGGGTCTTCAATTATTTGTTCATATATCTGCGTGCTTCTGCTACTTAGTTTTTTACATTCTGCAACAAGTGTTTTGATCCTCTTGACTACGTTATGAGCATTCAATTATCATTGGTCGCACACTTCTTATGGACTCTATGGTATAGTCTGAAGCCCTAATTCCATGATCCTTTTTTGAAGTTGTTGAATAACTTCAGCCAACTTCATCACCTGGAACTCTATGGGCTCTTAGGCCTTCTTCTCTAAGCCGGTCACAAAGAGAAATTCTTTGTTGACTGCTTCTTCAATTCCTATATGCTTTGCGAGCAACTTCTCTTTCTCTTTTTGGATCTTCGCTATATCTTCTTCAAATTTTTCTTGGAGAGCATTCTTCTCTTGTTGCGTGGCTTGGCGTTGTTCAATAATTTTATCCTGTAATTTATTTAGGGCCTAGGTAGCCTATGCTTTTTCTTCCTGAGCATGTTGAAGGTGTACTTCGACTGTATAAGCAATCTTGTGGAGCTGAAATGATTCATCTCCCACTTTTGTTGTTCCTTCTGGCAGAGGTGTTGTAGATATTGCTCGGCTAGACTGGAGTGCTTGTTGTACTCCTTGGAGCACGATCTCAATTTGCCTATACATTTTTTCCTGCTTCGCCTCCTACTTCTCTATGATTTCCTTTGAAGCATCATTGATCATTGCAATAATTAAATCAAAGTCATCCAACATGAGGGCAGTTCGCATATTGGTTACATGGGTTCTTGGTTTCTTTCTAGAGGAATATTTCAGAGGTGAGACCTTCCTTTTCTTCGATGAGTCTTCTTCGTCCATAGGTGGTGGTACTTCGAATTTCTAAGTTTCTGTACCTACTTCATCATCATATTCTTCATCTGGTGTAATGGAAGTTGTCCTTACAGATAGGTTGTCAACATCCTGGAATTCTTCAATCTTCTTTGTTGTCTTTTCTTTCTTTGTCTTATTGGGCCCAGGTGTATCCTACGTAGTTCCGGGGCTGTCGATGTTAGACATTTATGTGGGGTTTGTTGAAACAAGGAGTTCCACCGACCATTCCTTGGTGATCTCTTCTAGGTCTTCTTCTGTCAGCTTATAATAGGATTGAAGTTGTTCCTGGTGCTCATTAGTGCGTGGGGTTAGGTATATAAAGTGGCGGTCCTCGCTGAACTTCATTAGAGGTTAGAATCTCTGTAAAGTGTTTAGGGATATGCAAGGTTCACTCCTTATGGATTATTTCAATTGGTTATAGTGCACATGGAAAATGACATTCGATTTCCATTGCTTTCTCATGTCATTCGAGTACCATAATGTATTGAACTTCGTGGCTAGTGGCTCAAAGGGGTCAAGGTCCGGGAAGGTTTCGCCTTCTGGTAGCTCCCATTGATCTGGATTTTATGAGAAGAATGAAATGACTACAAATTATTGCTAGATTCTTAACATAGAATAACAAAGATACAATAAAATTGGTTTTCTATTCAATAAGGAAATAAGTTGAAACTGTAAAATGCAGCGGAAAACAAGCTTGTTGGAATGGTGGTGGCTTATCTCTGAGAAGAGATGTGACGGTTGCACTCATTCGAAAGAAGTTGATTACAATGAGGCTCTCAAGGCCTTTTTAAAATAAACAAGAGTTTCAAAAAACCTAAACATACAAAAACCTAACCCTAGGGCCCCGTTTGGGTAAGTCAGTACATCAACTTCCCGGGGTCGTAACTTTTGCATATGATCTCCGTTTTAGGCGTATGATAGCCCATTGGAAACATCTATCCGAGGAATACAATAGTTACAAAAAATTTCATGATGAAATTTTGCAACCGCAACATACCCCAAAAAAGTCGTTTAGGACCTCAAAATGGTTCCGGAAGTTCATGACCCAAAAAACTGCTAAAAATAGTAAATTATCAAAATTGCTAGAAAGTTGTTTTGAGCTAGATGGAAAAGGTGGGTGGCCACCGATATCCACCTGGATCAATCCTCCATCCATATTAAGAAATGGTCTCCATTGCGTTGAGTTCCCCCATCATATGAGGAAATTTATGTTGAATTTGGCCACGGGTGAGCCACTTGCCTTCGTGCAGGAGCTGCCCTACTTTGACGACTCGATAAATATGGATCCTTTGTTGTCGAGTGCCCTTGATCCGTGTGTCCACAATATGATCACTGGATTCCTATTGTATGCAATCAGGGTTGATCTCTGTTGGTGTCAGTTGTTCTTCTACGTCTGAGGTGTCCAATAATGGTGGCAAATAAGGCCGAAGGAGGTCCACGTTGAACATTGGGTGCAAGCCACGGAAAGGAGGAATGTTGAGTGAAAAAGAATTATCCCCCATGACCTTCCTGATGGTGTATGGACAATAACAGAGTGGGTGAAGCTTCTGATGGGGTCTTGTAAGGTGTTCTTTCTGCAAGTGAAACCAAACTTTGTCACCCACCTGAAACTTATGTGGAACCCGATGTTGATCATGGCGTTGCTTGTACTTGTCATTGTAATTCTGTAGGATATCCTAAACCTGTTGGTAGATGTGTTGGATCCTCTCAATGAACCTGGTGTCTTTTCAGCCTTAGTTGGAGCAGGAGATGAGTCGGTCAAGGTGATCGTAAGGGGAAGTGCAACATCTATGGGACCCAATGGTTGGAATCCCAACCCCACCTGAAAGGGGCTGTGGCTGGTTGAGCTATGCAGGGCTCATTTGTAGCTATGCTAGACATAGGGAAGACTCTCATCCCATGTGTGAGGGTGATTGGAATTATACATGCGCAGGATATGCACGATCATTCGATTTACGACCTCGGTTTGGCCATCTTTTTGGGGTTGGAAGGCCCTGGATTTGGTGAGCTTGGTGTCCAGCAGTGACTAGAGGCTCGACCAGAATATGCTAAGAAATCAAATGTCTCGATATGAGACAATGGTTTGTGGGATTCCAAAATGTACCCAGACTCATTCAAAGAAGATCTTGGCAGTGGCTTCTGCTGTGATGCTCTTCTTGCAAGCAACCAGAATTGCGATATTAGAAAAGCGATCGACAACCACAAAAACATAGTCATTTCCCTGCTTGGTGGACAGGAGGCCCGACATGTAGTCCATTGAGATGGATTCCCATGGTCTGTTAGGAGTAGGAAGAGGGGTGTACTGGCCCTATTTCTTAGTGTTTGGTTTGGCAATAGCACAGGCAGTGCAAGACCTGATATACTTCCTAACCTCCTGTCGAAGTTTCGGCCAGTAGAAATGTTTTTGTAGCATCACCATTGTCGTTTCGACACCGAAGTGTCCTCTCACCTAGCTATAGTGGGCTTCCCAGATCATCCTCGCTTGCTGACTTGATGGAACGTATATATGGCCCAGATGACACAACAACCCATCCTGAAGATGGAAATTATTGACAACTTCCTTTGCACCCAACATTTGGTAGGTGGTGGTGAAGTCTGGGTCTGTCTCATAGAGTTAGGGCCATCCATAGGTCTCATGGCCATAGGAGTCTAGAACTGTGGTGATTGCTACGAATGGTGGTCTGCTGAGGCAATCAACGATGGGGTTGGTGCTTCCTATTTTATGCTTGATGTTGAGGTGGAATTTCTGCAAGTATGTGGACCACTTTTGATGGCAGTCATTCTGTAATTTTCCTTGTGTCAGCATGAACTACAGTGGCTTATGATCAGTGTGGATGACTGTCTCCCTCCCAAGAATGTAATGTCTCCACTAGAAGTAGGCTTTCACAATGGAGTACATTTCTTTGTCATAAGTAGGGTACTTACGGACAACATTTGATAGTGTCACACTATGATAGGCCACGGGGTGGTCGTGCTACATGAGAACGATACCCACAACATAGTCTAAAGCATCAGTCTCAATCTCAAAGGGTTGTTGCAGGTTTGGTAGTGAAAGTACTAGGGCTGAGCACAAGCGCTGCTTTAAATCATCAAACTCTTGTTGTTGGGGCCGACCCAACGCAAATTTTTCTTTACCACCACCCCTGGTTATTTGGCTGAGGGCCCATCCAATATGGGAGAATCCTAACACAAACCTATGGTAGAAATTGGCAAGGCCCAAGAAGGTTCAAATATCAGTGAGTGTGGTTGGGGCTGGCCAGTCACAGATGACTTGGATCTTGGATGGATCCACATGTATGCCATGTTGATCAATGATGTAGCCTAGGTAATGGACCCTGTCCATGCCAAAGGAGCATTTTTCCAAGTTGGCATATAGCTTTTGCTGCCGCAGGGTGTGCAGAACCTGCTAAATATGCTGCAAGTTTTCATCCCAAGTCTTGCTGTAAATGAGAATGTCAACAAGATACACCACTACAAAAGTATTGGTGAATGGTCGCAGGATATCATCCATCATCCTCATGAAAGTGGTTGGAGCGTTTGTTAGACCAAAGGGCATGACCAACCATTCAAAAAGGCCTTCCTTTGACTTGAAGGTGGTCTTCCATACATCTGTCGGTTCTATCGAGACTTGGTGGTAGCCAGACTTCAGATCAATCTTACTGAAGTATTTGGCCCCCATGAGTTGATCTAGGAGGTTGTCAATTCGGGGAATTAGGTACCAGTTTCTGACTGTGATTTTATTCAGAGCCTGATAATCAATGCAAATTCACCAGGTTCCATCTTTCTTCTGTACCAGCGCGATTGGGCTCCTACAAGGTGATGAGCTAGGATGGATGTGCCACTTCTAGAGCAATTCTTGGATCTGTTGCTTGATCTCCTCATTCTCTAACAGAGAGCGGTAATATATTGGACCATTGGGAAATGGTGCGTCAGGGGTTAGATCGATGGGGTGCTTGACCTGGTAGTGCAGAGGTACCCCAGTACGTGAGGGGAAGATATCAGAGTATTCTTCTAGGACCTTATCTACTTGCTTCTGCTGTGTGGAGAAGTCAGCCGCAGAGCCCCTGGAAGTGGCTATGATTTTTCTCTCATTCTAAGAGCGAATTATGAAGAAGAAAAACTTCCCCGTCTGAGATATGACCTTCCTGCATTGCTTAGAAGAGATCAAGGAAATAACACTAGGTGGGACAACCTCGGGTATCCTGTACAATTTTGTGTTCAAAGTAATAATAAAACTATGAGGCCTAGACTCATATACAACATAAAGTTTCCATAAATAAGGTTGGCCCAAAAGAACATCAAAAACTTCGAGAGGAGAAACATCACAAAATACCTCGTCTTTGAAGGGCTTGATGTCGTATGACAGTCGAAACTGTTGGCTGACACAAAGATCGCTTCCTTGGCGGAGCCATCCAATGGTGTAGGGTTGTGGGTGAGACATTGTCGGTAAGGCCAGCTACTTGATGACCTCTTCTGAAATGAGGTTCTTTTGGCTACCACTATCAACGATGAAGTGCAGTGGGGTGCCATTTACCCACATCTTTGAATGGAAGAGTCACTCTCCTTCTTCTGGCTCGTCTGGTTCACCATGTTGGAGCTTGGTGGTAGCAACACTGGCACTGGGTTCCGCATAAATGATCCATCTTCCCCTTTTTGGTTCTGACTCAGAACCCACATCTGATTCAGAGGCTTTCACTTCGGCCACCAGCGTCTTCTTTAAGTGGTAGTCAGCAGTGTTATGCCAAGGGATCGTATTCAAGTCACACCACTTCCTGGTATCTTTCTTTGTCTTTCTAGTGTCCTTCTTTGCTTGTGTCTTAGACTGGTTGTCCTGATACTGTCCATCTTTGATATGTCCTTTATTCTATGGGTTGGGGCCACCCTTTCCTAGATTTTGTTGTGAGGGGTTCCCCGACCCAAATTGTCGCGTCTTTTCTTTAAGCTTCTGCTCAATTTGACGACATATCGATAGGCCGTTCCCAAGGATGAGATGTCCAGAAATTTCATTTCAGTCTGGATGTATCTATGAAGAGCACTACGATACTTGAGCACCAAATGTCTCTCCGAATCTTTGATACCCAACTTGTTGCGCAAGGTATGGAAGATATTTGTGAAATCTATCACTGCTTGGTCTCTTTCTTGCCGTAGTGTGGTCCATTTGGTATACAAGTCGTCATAACTTCCAACAGGGTAGTATTGTTCCTTAATAGAATCCCTGAAGGATTCCCAGGTGGTCGTGACTATAAATAATGAGGGTTCCTCTATTTCCTTTTGCTCACAGAAAGTTTTCGACCAATCTTTGACATGGGGAATGGCTTTGAGGAGCGCAAAAGTAATCTTTTCTCTATTTGAAAAGTTATGGATAGAGAAATACCCTTCTAGTAGATTCAACCACTTGTTTACAACATCTTTTTCTATATGACCTTCAAATATAGGAATATCAAAGTTTATTTGTACCTTGAAGGGGGCGGTGCCTCCGCTCGAAGAAGATGTGTCACCTATTGGTAGTCGCTGAAGGATTTGCGCAAAATTATCCATCATCTCGTTCCTCTGTTGCGTGAGGGCTTCCTCATTCAACAGTTTGAAAGGATCTCCTATCCCATCATCTTTCTTTTCTCCTTGCATGAGAGGTCGCTTGGGTGTGCGAGAGCTTTTGTCCTCAAGAGAAACAAGCTCGAGACCCAAATCTTTGTACTCCGACCTCGTTGGGGACATGCATTAAGACGACAAGGAGTAGACCGCTCTGATACCACTGATCCAGATTTTATGAGCAGAACAAAATGACTATAGATTATTGCCAGATTCTTAACACAGAATAACAGAGATACAATAAAACTGTTTTTCTATTGAATAAGGAAATAAGCTGAAACTGTAAAATGCAACGGAAAACAAGCTTGTTGGAATGGTGGCACCTTATCTCTGAGAAGAGATGTGAGGGCTATGCTCATTCGCAAGAAGATGATTAAAATGAGCCTCTCAAGGCCTTTTCTCAATAAACAAGAGTTTCAAAAACCCTAAACATCCAAAAACCTAACCCTAGGAGATGAAGTGCCAAAAGTCATGTGGGCCCTGTTTGGGTAAGTCAATACATCAACTTCTCGGGGTCGTAAATTTTGCATACGATCTCTGTTTTAGGCGTATGATAGCCCATTGGAAAGATCTATCCGAGGAATACAACAATTACAAAAAATTTCATGATGGAAATTTCCATCTGCAACATACCCCAAAAAACGTCGTTTAGGGCCTCAAAACAACTCCGGAAGTTCAGGACCCAAAAAATTACTAAAAATAGTAAATTATCTAAATTGATAGAAAGTTGTTTTGAGCTATATGGAAAAGGTGGGTGGCCACCGATATCCACCTGGATCAATCCTCCATCCTTAGGAAGCAATGGTCTTCATTGCATTGATTTCCCCCATTAGATGAGGAAATTTCTGCTGAATTTGGCCCTGGGTGAGCCACTTGCCTTGGTGCAGCAGCTGCCCTTCTTTGACGAGTCGATAAAACAAGATCCTTTGTTGTTGAGTGCCCTTAATATATGTGTCCACAATCTAATCATTGGATTCCTATTGTATGCAGCCGGGGTTGAGCTCTGTTGGTGTCAATTGTTCTGCTACGTCTGAGGTGTCCAATAATGGTGTGAAATAAGGCCGAAGGAGGTCCACATTGAACACTGGGTGCAGGCCAAGGAAAGGAGGAATGTTGAATGCAAAAGAATTATCCCCCACAACCTTGGTGATGGTGTATGGCCCAGAATGGAGTGGGCGAAGCTTCCGATGGGGTCCTGTAAAGAGTTCTTTCTGCAAGTGAAACCAAACTTTGTCACCCACCTGAAACTTATGTGGAACCCGATGTTGATCATGGTGCTACTTGTAATTTTCATTGGACTTATATAGGATATCTTAAACCTGTTGGAATATGTGTTGGATCCTCTCAATGAGCCGGGTGGCTTTGTCAACCTCAGTTGGAGCAGGAGAGGAGTCGTACGAGGTGACCGCAAGGGGAAGTGCAACATCTATGGGACCCAATGGTTGGAATCCCAACCCCACCAGAAAGGGGCTGTGCCCAGTTGAGCTATACAGGGCTCAGTTGTAGCTATGTTGGACATAGGGAAGACTCTCATCCCATGTGTGAGGGTTCTTGGAATTATACATGCCCAGGATATGTACGATCAATCGATTTACGAACTTGGTTTGGCCATCTTTCTGGGGGTGGAAGGCCATGGATTTGGTGAAATTGGTGTATAGTAGTGAACAGAGGCTCGACTAGAATATGATGAGAAATCGATTGTCCCGATCTGAGACAATGGTTTGTGGGATTCAAAAATGTACCCAGACTCATTCAAAGAAGATCTTGGCAGTGGCTTCTACTGTGATGCTCTTCTTGCAAGAAACCAGAATCACCATCTTAGAAAAGTGATCGACAACCACAAAAACACAGTCATTTCCCCGCTTGGTGGACGGGAGGCCTGACATGTTGTCCATTGAGATGGATTCCCATGGCCTATCAGGAGTAGGAAGAGGGATGTATAGTCCCTGTTTCTTAGTGGTTGGTTTGGCAATATCATAGGCAGTGCAAGACTTGATATACTTGCTAACCTCCTGTCGAAGTTTTGGCTAGTAGAAATGTTTTTGTAGCATCTCCACTGTCTTTTCGATGCCAAAGTGTCCTCTCACTCGGTTTTAGTGAGCTTCCTAGATCAAATTCACTCACTCACTTAATGGAACACATATATGGCCCAGACGACACAACAACCCATCCTGAAGATGGAAATTATCAACAACTTCCTTTGCACCCAACATTTGGTAGGTGGTGGCGAATCCTGGGTCTATCACATAGAGTTGGGGCCATCCAAAGGTCTCGTGGCTACAAGAGTCTAGCACTTTGGTGAGTGTTGCAAATAGTATTCTACTGAGGCAGTCACGGGGTGGTCGTGCTGCGTGAGAATGACACCCACAACATAGTTTGAAGCATCAATCTCAATCTCAAAGGGTTGTTGCAGGTCTGGTAGTGAAAGTACTGGGGCTGAGCACAAGCGCTGCTTCAAATCATCGAACTCTTATTGTTGGGGCCAACCCCACACAAATTTTTCCTTACCACCACCCCTGGTTATTTGGCTAAGGGCCCATCCAATATGGGAGAATCCTAACACAAACCTACGGTAGAAATTGGCAAGGCCCAAGAAGCTTCAAAGCTCAGTGAGTGTGGTTGGGGCTATCCAGTCACGAATGACTTGGATCTTGGATGGATTCACATGTATGCCATGTAGATCAATGATGTAGCCTAGGTAATGGACCCTGTCCATGTTGAAGGAGCATTTTTCCAAGTTGGCATATAGCTTGTGCTGCCGCAGGGTGTGCAAAACCTGCTGAATATGCTGCACGTTTTCGACCCAAGTCTTGTTGTAAATGAGAATTTCATCAAGATACACCACTACAAAAGTATTAGTGTGTGGTCAAAGGATATCATCCATCATCCTCATGAAAGTGGCTGGAGCGTTTTTTAGACAAAAGGGCATGACCAACCATTCAAAAAGGCCTTCCTTTGACTTGAAGGCAGTCATCCATACATCTGTCTGTTCTATCGGGACCTGGTGGTAGCTAGACTTCAGATCAATCTTACTGAAGAATTTGGCTCCCATGAGTTGATCAAGGAGGCCTTCGATTCGGGGAATCAGGTACCAGTTTTTGATTGTGATTTTATTCATATCCCAATAATCAATGCAAAGTCGCAAGGTTCCATCTTTCTTCTATACCAGCACGATTGGGCTCCCGCAAGGTGATGATCTAGGATGGATGTGCCCCTTCTGGAGAAATTCTTGGATCTGTCGCTTGATCTTCTCATTCTATAACAGAGAGAGGCAATAGACTGGCCCATTGGGAAGTGATGCATCAAGGGTTAGATAGATGAGGTTCTTGACTTGACAGTGCAGAGGTACCTCGATAGGTGAGGAGAAGATATTCGAGTATTCTTCCACGACCTTATCTACTTTCTTCTGTGGTGTGGAGAGGTTGGCCATAGAGAACCTGTATGTGTGATCCAAGTGGATATCAGTGGCCACCCACCTTTTCCATCTATCTCAAAAAAAATTTCTAGCAATTTTGATAATTTACTATTTTTAGTAGTTTTTTGGGTCCTGAACTTCCGGAGCTGTTTTGAGGCCCTAAACGACGTTTTTTGGGGTATGTTGCGGTGGAAATTTTTTTGAAATTTTGTGTGAATTTTGTATTCCTCGGATAGATATTTCCAACGGGCTATCATACACCTAAAACAAATATCGTATGCAAAAGTTACAACCCCGGAAAGTTGATGTACTGACTTACCCAAACGGGGCCCACA
This sequence comes from Picea glauca, assembly GCA_000966675.3. Lineage (NCBI taxonomy): Eukaryota > Viridiplantae > Streptophyta > Pinopsida > Pinales > Pinaceae > Picea > Picea glauca. Next base: position 61,105 of record JZKD02S1661797.1, read on the forward strand.
TGACTTTTGGCACTTCATCTCCTAGGGTTAGGTTTTTGGATGTTTATGGTTTTTAAAACTCCTGTTTATTGTAAAAAGGTCTTGAGCGCCTCATTGCAACCATCTTCTTGCAAATGAGCATAGCTGTCACATCTCTTCTCAGAGATAAGCCACCACCATTCCAGCAAGCTTGTTTTCTGCTGCATTTTACAGTTTTAGCTTATTTCCTTATTGAATAGAAAACAAATTTTATTGTATCTATGTTATTTTGTGTTAAGCATATGGTAATAATCTGTAGTCATTTCATTTTTCTCATAAAATCTGGATCAGTGGTATCAGAGCGATCCGCTCCTTCATCTTAATGCATGTCCCCAACGAGGTTGGAGTACAAAGATTTGGGTCTCAAGCTTGTTTCTCTTGAGGACAAAAGCTCTAGAACACCTAAGCGACCTCTCATGGAAGGAGAAAAGAAATATGACGGGACAATAGATCCTTTCAAACTATTGATTGAGGAATCCCTCACACAACAGAGGTACGAGATGATGGATAATTTTGCGCAAATCCTTCGGCGACTACCAATAGGCGACACATCCTCTTCAAGCGGAGGCACCGCCCCCTTCAAGGTACAAATAAACTTCGATATTCCTATATTTGAAAGTCAGATAGACACATATGTTGTAGATAAGTGGTTGAATCCACTAGAAGTGTATTTCTCTGTCCATAACTTTTCGAATAGAGAAAAGATTACTTTTGCGCTCCTCAAAGTCGTTCCCCATGTCAAATATTGGTGGGAAACTTCTGTGAGCAAAAGGAAATAGAGGTACCCTCATTATTTACAGTCATGGCCACCTAGGAATCCTTAAGGGATTCTATTAAGAAACAATACTACCCTGTCGAAAGTTATGATGACTTGTATACCAAATGGACCACATTGCGGTAAGAAAGAGACCAAGCAGTGCCAGATTTCACAAATATCTTCCATACCTTGAGCACCAAGTTGGGTATCAAATATTCGGAGAGACATATGGTGCTCAAGTATTGCGGTGCTCTACATAGATACATCCAGACCGAAATGGAATTTATGTACATCTAATCCTTGGGTGCAGCCTACCGATATGTCGTCAAAATCGAGCAGAAGCTCAAACAAAAGATGCGACAATTTGGGTCGGGGAACCCCTCACAACAAAAGCCAGGAAAGGGCGGTCCCAACCCACAAAACAAAGGATAGAGAAAATATAGACAGTATCATGACAACCAGTCCAAGCTGCAACAAAAGAAGTACACCAGAAAGACAAATAAAGATACCGGGAAGTGGTGTGACTTCCATAAGAGCCCTTGGCATAACACTGTTGGCTGCCGCTCAAAGCAGATGTTGGTGGCCGAAGTGAAACCCTCTAAATCAAATGCAGGTTCTGAATTTGAGTTAAAAATAGAAAGGGGAAGAAAGATCATTGAAACGGAACCCAGTGCCATCGTTTCTACCACCAAGCTCCAGCATGGTGAACCAGACGAGCCAGAAGAAGGAGAGTGCCTCTTCCATTCATAGATGTTGGTAAAAGTCACCCCACTACACTTCATCATTGATAGTGGTAGCCAGAAGAACCTCATCTCAGTAGAGGTCATCAAGCGGTTGGCCCTGCCGACAACACCACACCCACAACCCTACACCATTGGATGGCTCCACCAAGGAAGCGATCTCCATGTCAACCAATAGTGTCGACTGTCGTATGACGTCAAACCCTTCAAAGATGAGGTATTGTGTGATGTTTCTCCTCTCAAATTTTGTGATGTTCTTTTGGGACAACCTTATTTATGGAAACGTCATGTTGTATATGAGTCTAGACCTCGTAGTGTTATTATTACTTTGAGTAGGAAATTGTACAGGATACCTGAGGCTATCCCACCCAGTGCTATTTCCTTGATCTCTGCTAAGCAATGCAAGAAGGTCATCTCTTAGATGGGGAAGTTTGTCTTCTTCTTGATTCACTCTCAGAATGAGAGAAAAATCATAGCCACATCCAGGGTCTCTATGTCCGACCTCTCCACACAGCAAAAGAAAGTAGATAAGGTCATGAAAAAATAATCAGATATCTTCTCCTCACCTACCAGGGTACCTTTGCACTGTCAGGCCAAGCACCCCATCGATTTGACCCCCGACACGTCGCTGCTCAATGGGCCAGTCTATCGCCGCTCTTTGTTAGAGAATGAGGAGATCAAGTGACAGATCCAAGAATTTCTCCACAAGGGACACATCCATCCTAACTCATCACCTTTCGGGAGCCCAATTGTGTTGGTACAGAAGAAAGATGGAACCTAGCGACTTTACATTGATTATCGGGATCTAAATAAAATCACAGTTAGAAACCAATACCCGATTCCCTGAATCGACGACCTCCTTGATCAACTCATGGGGGCCAAATTCTTCAGTAAGATTGATCTGAAGTCTAGCTACCACCAGGTCCCGATAGAACAAACAGATGTATGGAAGACTTCCTTCAAGTCAAAGGAAGGCCTTTTTGAATGGTTGGTCATGCCCTTTGGTTTGACAAATGCTCTAGCCACTTTCATGAGGATGATGGATGATATATTGTGACTATTCACCAATACTTTTGTAGTGGTGTATCTTGATGACATTCTCATTTACAACAAGACTTGTGTACAACACTTGCAGCATATTCAACAGGTTCTACACACCCTGCGACAGCACAAGCTATATGCCAACTTGGAAAAATTCTCCTTCGACATGGACAGGGTACATTACCTAGGCTACATCATTGATCAACATGGTGTACATGTGAATCTAGCCAAGATCCAAGTCATCCGTGACTAGCCAGCCTCAAACACACTCACTGAGCTTCAGAGCTTCTTGGACCTTGCCAATTTCTACCGTAGGCTTGTGTTCAGATTCTCCCATATTTCATGGGCCCTCAGCCAAATAAACAAGGGTGGTGGTAAGGATAAATTTGCATGGGGCCAGCCCCAACAACAAGAATTCGATGATTTTAAGAAACACTTGTTCTCAGCCCCAATACTTTCACCACCAGACCTGCAACAACCCTTTGAGATTGAGACCGATGCTTTAGACTATGTTGTGGGTGTCGTTCTCATGCAACACGAAAACCCCATGGCCTATCATAGTGAGACACTATCAAATGTTGTTTGTAAGTACCCTACTTATGACAAATAAATGTACTCCATTGTGCAAGCCTGCCGCCAGTGGATACATTACATTATTGGGAGGGAGATAGTCTTCCAAACTGATCATAAGCCATTGTAGTTCATCCATACATAAGGAAAATTACAGAATGACCACCATAAAAAGTGGTCCACATACTTGTAGCAATTCCACCTCAACATCAAGTATAAAACAGGAAGCACCAATTGCATCGTTGATTGCCTCAGTAGACCACCAGTCATGACACTCACCACAGTGATAGACTCCTATGGCCATGAGACCTCTGGATGGCCCCAACTCTATGAGACAGTCCTGAACTTCGCCACCAACTACCAAATTTTGGGTGCAAAGGTAGTTGTCGATAATTTCCATCTTCAGGATGGGTTGTTGTGTTATCTGGGCCATATATGTGTTCCCTCAAGTGAGTGAGCGAAGCTGATATGGGAAGCCCACTACAACCAGGTGGCAGGACACTTCGGTGTCAAAAATATAGTGGCGATGCTAAAAAAACATTTCTACTGGCCAAAACTTCGACAGGAGGTCAACAAGTATATCAGGTCTTACACCACCTGCGCTATTGCCAAACCAACCACTAAGAAATAGGGCCTATAATCCCCTCTTCCTACTCCTGCTAGACCATGGTAATCCATCTCAATGGACTACATGTCAGGCCTCCCATCCGCCAAGCGGGGAAATGACTGTGTTTTTGTGGTTTTCGATTGCTTTTCTAAGATGGAAATTATGGTTGCTTGCAAGAAGAGCATCACAGCAGAAGCCACTGCCAAGCTCTTCTTTGAACGAGTCTGGGTAAATTTTGGAATCCCACAACCCATTGTCTCAGATCGAGGTAGTCGATTTCTTAGCACATTCTGGTCGAGCCACTGGTCACTGTTAGACACCAAGCTCACCAAATCCATGGCCTTCCACCCCCAGACAAATGTCCAAACCAAGGTCGTAAATAGAATGATCATGCATATCCTGCACATGTATAATTGCAAGCACCCTCGCACATGGGATGAGAGTCTTCCCTATGTCCAACATAGCTACAACTGAGCCCTACATAGCTCAACCAGACACAACCCCTTTCAGGTGGGGTTGGGATTCCAACCATTGGGTCCCATAGATGTTTCACTTCCCCTTGCGGTCACCTCGACCGACTCCTCTCCTGCTCCAATTGAGGCTGACAAAGACACTCAGTTCATTGAGAGGATCCAACACATACACCAACAGGTTCAGGATATCCTACAGAAGACCAATGACAAGTACAAGAAATGCCATGATCAACATCGGGTTCCACATAAGTTTCAGGTGGGTGACAAAGTTTGGTTGCACTTGCAGAAAGAACGCCTTACAGGACCCCATCGAAAGATTCACCCACTCCGTTATGGTCCGTACACAATCACCAAGGCTGTGGGGGATAATGTTTTTGTGCTCAACATTCCTCCTTTCCTTGGCTTGCACCCATTGTTCAATGTGGACCTCCTTTGGCCTTATTTCCCACCATTATTGGACACCTCAGACGTAACAGAACAACTAACACCAACAGAGCTCAACCCCGACTGCATACAATAGGCATCCATTGATCAGATTGTGGACACATAGAACAAGGGAACTTGACAACAAAGGATCCAACTTTATCAAGTCGTCAAAGCAGGGAAACTCCTGCACCAAGGTAAGTGGCTCACCCAGGGCCAAATTCAACAGAAATTTCCTCATCTGATGGGGAAACTCAACGCAATGGAGACCATTGCTTCCTAAGGATGGAGGATTGATCCAGGTGGATATCGGTGGCCACCAACCTTTTACAGTTGGCTCAAAACGCCTTTCTAGCAATTTTGATAATTTACTATTTTTAGTAGTTTTTCGGGTCCTGAACTTCCGGAGCCGTTTTGAGGCCCTAAACGACATTTTTTGGGGTATGTTGCGGTCACAAAATTTCATCATATCTTTCCAACAGGCTATCATATGCCTAAAACAAAGATTGTATGCAAAAGTTATGACCCCGGGAAGTTGATGTACTGACTTACCCAAACGGGGCCCACGTGACTTTTGGCGCTTCATCTGCTAGGCTTAGGTTTTTGGATGTTTAAGGTTTTTGAAACTCCTATTTATTGTAAAAAGGCCTTGAGAGCCTCATTGTAACCATCTTCTTGTGAATGAGAACAACCATCACATCTCTTCTTAGAGATATTCCGCCACAATTCCAACAAGCTTGTTTTCCCCTGCATTTTACAGTTTCAGCTTATTTCCTTATTGAATAGAAAACTAGTTTTACTGTATCTCTATTATTTTGTGTTAGGCATCTGGTAATAATCTGTAGTCATTTAGTTTTTATCATAAAGTTTGGATGAATGTGGCTATGATTTTTCTCTCATTCTGAGAGCGAATCACGAAGAAGACAAACTTCCCCGTCTAAGAGATGACCTTCCTAGATTTCTTAGCAGAGATCAAGGAAATATCACTAGGTGGGACAACCTCGGGTATCATGTACAATTTCTTGTTCAAAGTAATAATAACACTATGAGGCATAGACTCATATACAACATGACGTTTTCATAAATAAGGTTGGCCCAAAATAACATCACAAACTTCGAGAGGAGCAACATCACACAATACCTCGTCTTTGAAGGGCTTGATGTCATACGATAGTCGACACTATTGGTTGAAGCGGAGAATGCTTCCTTGGAGGAGCCATCCAATGGTGTAGGGTTGTGGGTGCGGAATTTTCGGAAGGGCCAACTGCTTGATGACCTCTGTTGAGATGAGGTTCTTCTGGCTACCGCTATCAATGATGAAGTGAAGTGGGGTGCCTTTTACCCACATCTGTGAATGGAAGAGGCACTCTCCTTCTCCTAGCTTGTCTGGTTCACCATGCTAGAGATTGGTGGTAGCAACAGTGGCATTGGGTTCCACGTCAATGATTCATCTTCCCCTTTCTGGATCTGACTCAGAACCCACATCTGATTCATAGGATTTCACTTTAGCCACCAGTGTCTGCTTTGAGAGGAAGTCAACAGTGTTATGCCAAGGGCTCTTATGGAAGTCGCACCACTTCCCGGTATCTTTCTTTGTCTTTCTGGTGTCCTTATTTGCTTGCGTCTTGGACTGGTTGTCCTGATACTGTCCATCTTTGTTCTATCCTTTGTTCTGTGGGTTGGGGCCACCCTTTCCTAGCTTTTTTTGTGCGGGGTTCCCCAACCCAAATTATCACGTCTTTTGTTTGAGCTTCTGCTCGATTTTGACGGCATATGGGTAGAATGTACCCAAGGATGAGATGTCAAGAAATTCTATTTTGGTATAGATGTATCTATGAAGAGCACTGCTATACTTGAGCACTGGATATATCTCCAAATATTTGATACCCAACTTGGTGCACAAGGTATGAAATATATTTGTGAAAGCTGGCACTGCTTGGTCTCTTTCTTGCCGCAGTGTGGTCCATTTGGTATACAAGTCGTCATAACTTCTGATAGGGTAGTGTTGTTCCTTAATAGCATCCCTGAAGGATTCTTAGGTGGCTGTGACTGTAAATAATGAGGGTTCCTCTATTTCCTTTTGCTCATAGAAAATTTCCCACCAATCTTTGACATGGGGAACGTCTTTGAGGAGCGCAAAAGTAATCTTTTATCTATTTGAAAAGTTATGGACAGAGAAATAACCTTCTAGTAGATTCAACCACTTTTCTACAACATATACATCTATCTGACCTTCAAATATAGGAATATCGAAGTTTATTTGTACCTTGAAGGGGGCGGTTCCTCCGCTTGAGGAAGATGTGTCACCTGTTGGTAGTCGCCGAAGCATTTGCACGAAATTATCCATCATCTCATACCTCTGTTGCATGAGGGATTCCTCAATCAACAGTTTGAAAGGATCTATTGTCCTGTCATCTTTATTTTCTCCTTCCATGAGAGGTCACTTGGGTGTGCGAGAGCTTTTGTCCTCAAGAGAAACAAGCTCGAGACCCAAATATTTGTACTCCGACCTCGTTGGGGACATGCATTTAGATGACAAAGAGAAGACCGCTATGATACCACTGATCCATATTTTATGAGAAGAATGAAATGAATACAGATTATTTCCAGATGCTTAACAGAGAATAACATAGATACAATAAAACTGGTTTTCTATTCACTAAGGAAATAAGTTGAAAGTGTAAAATGTAGTGGAAAACAAGCTTGCTGGAATGGTGGCGGCTTATCTCTGAGAAGAGATGTGACAGTTGCGCTCATTCATAAGAAGATGATTACAATGAGGCTCTCAATGCCTTTTTACAATAAACAAGAGTTTCAAAAAACCTAAACATCCAAAAACCTAATCCTAGGAGATGAAGCGCCAAAAGTTATGTGGGCCCCGTTTGGGTAAGTCAATACATCAACTTCCCATGGTCGTAACTTTTGCATACGATCTCCATTTTAGGCATATGATAGCCCATTGGAAATATATATACGAGGACTACAAAAGTTGCACAAAATTTCACAATGAAATTTTGCAACCACAATATACCCCAAAAAACGTCGTTTACGGCCTCAAAACGACTCCGGAAGTTCACGACCCAAAAAACTGCTAAAAATAGTAAATTATCAAAATTGCTAGAAAGTTGTTTTGAGCCAGATGGAAAAGGTGGGTGGCAACTGATATCCACCTAGATCACCCATGCAACAAAAGTGATCAGTATCAGGAGCCAGCTAAAATGGAATTCATGCGCCTGATCCTGGGCTTCTCTGCAGTCAATCTCTAGTTGATTCACTAGGTACTTTGCCCAGTTCATCTGTAGTCCCTCTGCGCACTTTCCTGCGAGGTCAAATACAAAGCCAGATACTTCTGTTGGTTGATTCTTGCATACAAATTCCCTGCGATCAGTTGGCATGTGAGGCGCACTGCGCCACTTTCAATAGAAGCTACCTTGTAGACTCTCGCGCCTTTCTCAACATTGCCATAGGCTTCTTTGATCTTCTGTGCAAGAGCGCGGTCTGTGGTATTTCCAGGATAGTACTCATGGAAATTAGGGCCCTGAATGCTAAGCCTAATGATCCTATTGATCAGGGTTGGATCAAAAGTTATGCGATGGTCTAACCACAGGTATCCTCCATGGTAATTTGCTAGCAGCAATTTTACATAAGCATTCACCTCCTAGTGTCTACCAAAGCATGTTATTTTCATAACGTTGAGTAGAGTAGGATGCACGAGGTTCATCGTCCATTGTTGAGGGATGAGCTTCGAATTATTTCCTTTAGTTCTCATCAAGTACTTATACGAGGCAAGCATGTTGTAATTTTTACGGTCCCCTAGGTTGAAGTCGCAAAACTTCAATGCTATAACCTTGTCTTGATCTGCACGGTAGGTGCATACTTTTTTTGGTAGATATGCAGTGACTAGGGTGTATTAAAAGTCTCTAGGGAAACTATCCCTGCTAATATCACCGCTCAGAGGGGGTATGTAAGCTGGTAGGATGGATGTCACTAACTTCGCATTGGTTATGTCATCCTTATGCTTAGTTCTTCTTTCTATGTCGTCTCGAGATGTTCCTGCTCAAGCAGTTGACGGGGAGGCTTGCACTCCTCCCATCGATGATTATTAGACTTTGGTGGACATTCTTATTTCTAACATGGCTCTCTCATTCATTAAATCGAGAAGGACCTCTGTTATGGATTCCTCAAGTGTGGTGAGCTCATCGGACATACGCACTCGGAAACGATAATCAGGGTCACGATGATCTCAAAATACTACACTTGAATGAACAATCTTCTTGCAATGATCATTGTAGACAATCACTAGTTCGGTGGGCTTCAATTTTTCAGTTGGCAAAAGTGTTCTTCAGGCATGGTGCGATGAGCTAAATAGGAAATTCATCAACGGTTTATTTGCAACGGGTATGAAGCTTCCATGAACGTTGATCCATCCATTATGTCGTGGTCCAAATGTCTGGTGGTGATCCTTTCATTCTTTTCTATCCATTCGGGGCGAAAGTTGAACAGGTATATCGGTCCAACGGCTATATTTCTTTTCCAGGGCGAAGTGCCATATGTCGCGGTTCTGATATCCCGACGAAGCTCAATTCCTGTGATTTTTTCTTCTACAAAGTTTCCGCTAGAATCTTCTGTAACTTTTCGATCTTGGCTCTCTTCTTACTTAGCTTCCTAGCCTTCTTCCCAGTGAGCTTTGTCTCGATCATCCTTTTTCCATTCTGATTCTTATCTTCTCTCGACATAGTCACTTCGTGATGCTAATATTCTTTTTTCAGATCTAAGGGTAATACTCCTTCATTATATGGATTAGGTATTTTGGTCTGCTATGGTTCCTCTAATACTCTTATATTTTCGACATCCAAGTCCCTGGTGTTCAATGGATTAGATCTGTTCTCTTGTTCTTCCATCAAGTAGGCAATCTTTCTAGTCATAAATTCCATGAGTTCTTGCTTCTTTTGTTCTAGGGCTTCCTTTTCTTCTTTTCTTTGGATCTGGTCTTTTTCAATCCAGATATTTCCTAACAAAGCTAGAAATGGGGCATGGTCCTCAATAAATTTAATAACTTCTAATTCTTCCTCTATCGAAGCTCCATGGGTACTTATAGCTATCTGGGTAATCCTGCCACATAGGGTTACCATTTTTCCTTTAAACAACCCTATTTTTCCTAGTGAAGGAACCATAGCGGGCCTTCCTAGAGTTTCCCAAGTACTTTATGTCATAATGTTCATCTGTGTTCCCTCATCCACAGCACAATCAATGTTGAAGTCTCTTATTCTTACTTCGATTTTCTCCTTTTCTTTGAAGATGTTTGAGAAACTAACATCTTTATGTTCATCCAGGGTTTCTTTCATTTTCAGTAACATAATCTCTAATTCTTTCTGGGGTTCTTCTATAATCTTAGTCTCTTGATCTCCTTCAGAGTTTGCTTGCTCCATATTCATCTTTTCAAGTCTATCAATCATTCTAGGGAAATCCAATACTTCATGGTCCATAGCCTTACAACAAAGACAACTAGGGTTTCTCCCAGGGCATTCCTTAGCAAGATGTCCTGGTCTTTTTCAACTGTAACAAAGAGTTAATCCTCTCTTTCTCTTCAATGATCCCGAACTCTTATTATACTGTGCGCTAGGATCATAATGGCTAGCCTGCAAAAATTTCTTTCTAGGATCCTGTATCCATTGGTTAGTCCAAAAATTATTTCTATGCATAGGTATAACATATCTATCATTATACTTATCAGATCTATCCATATCAAACGTTCTTTCATCTAACAATGCCCTAGTTTTCAAGCTAGGAATTTTTTTATCAAGCATACCTAAATCCATACTTTAGAAACAAAAAAGAAAAAATTCACTTATCTTACTTCTACAAGGCACAAATATTCCATATCTAATAACTTTTGACTATTCTTACCTTTATTAGAGCACAAAGCTTACAGATCTTACTTCTTTTCTTCAGTATCAACCTCTCTTTTTTTTTTTTGGCAGATCTGACTTCTTTCCTTCAGTTCTGTCCTTCCTTCTTCTACATAGAGCTTTCTAGATCAAGTGGATCACTGCGCACTAGGGAATATATCCACGCACATAGCTTTCACAATTTCAAGACGAATCTTTGCACAAAGCTTCTTCTGGTTAGTTCCCAACAATCAGAGTTTCAAGTCCCGGCAACAGAACCATTTGTTGGCATAGGGGAAGACCCAGGGTTCAATTCTACAATAGCACACCAGCAAAACCCTAACTATCGTCCCTTTCAGAAACACCTGCGAAGCAGATGAAGTCTCACCTGAGGTAGAGGCAAGGGTGGTTGCAAGACTCAGGTGTTTGCAACCTTAGCTGGGACACATATCTGTGATTATAACACTTAGCAATCACCTAGCATATATTATTCATCAATATTCAACCCTCATGATACTTCACAGATAACACAGAGCATCATAGTATGTACTTAGATCTAAGATAATTCAGCACTTAGCCACAAAAAGATAGATTAGATTCGACAGATCAAGCACTAAACATCTTACATACCAGATCTAACATTTATTCATATCTCATAAGCACAAAGTATAAATAGATCTATATAAACACATCAAAGCACTTAGCAAAGGAAGAGACAAACACATCAAGTTGAGGCACAGAGAACAACACACATATTTACCATGGTTTACCCCCGCCTTGGGGCTACGTCCATAAAGTCTTATTCTTTATTAGCTTTAGTTAATCAGGTTACAACATAGAGCCATCCAAATCCCTCTTCGCATAGGATAGAAGATCTACGTAGCTCGCTAGATCCTTCTTCCTTGCACTTTAGCATAAATCCTGTCACAACCTCCTACAACAACTTGCATTGAGCTCTGCAAGTCTCTTACAATCATGCACAAAGAATTTGCAATCCACATTCGATCACACAAATCTCATTGTTAAGCCCTAATATTGGCTCATTACCCCTTAATTGGGGCATATTAATTCTATTTTATTTATGTTGGCTTTAGGACATTAGTTGTAATTTAGATTAGTAATGTTATTTTAATTATGTCGGCTTTAGGCCATTATTTGTAATTATACCTCCTAGTCTCCTATATA
>JZKD02S1661797.1:72816-89982 GCA_000966675.3 Picea glauca
TGTTTGAAACGTTCCATACCTCGTTAGAAATATCTATCCGAGGACTACAACTTTTGGGTGAGAAACATTGATCTACAATCCATGTTGCTCCCCATTTTCCCAAAAAATGTCGTTTAAGGCCTCAAAATGGCTCCGGAAGTTCAGGACCCGAAAAACTGCTAAAAATAGTAAACTGTGCGAAAACTGAAAAAATGAAAGAAGAAATGGTGGGGGTCCAAGTGTAATAGGTGGGTGGCCATGAATATCCACCTAGATCATTCCTCCCCCCTTAGGAAGCAATGGTCCCCATTGCGTTGAGTTCCTCCATGAGATGAGGAAACTTCTGCTGAACTTGGTCCCTGGTGAGCCACTTGCCTTGGTGAAGGAGTTGGCCTACTTTGACAACTCGATATAGTGGTATCCTTTGTTTTCAGGTGTGCTTGATCTGTGTATCCATGATATAATAATTTCTAGCTTGTTCCATGCAGTATGGATTTAACTATGTTGGTGTGAGTTGTTCTACCATGTCGGATGTGTCTAGTAGAGGTGGAAAGTAGGGTCGAAGGCAGTCCACATTGAACACTAGGTGTAGACCAAGGAATGGTGGAATGCTGAGATCAAAGGAATTTTCCCCTACATCCTTGGTGAGGGTGTATGGCCCATATCAGAGCAGACAAAGCTCGCGGTGGGGTCCAACGAGGTGCTCCTTTTGCAAATGCAGCCACACTTTGTCGCCCACCTGAACGTTGTGTGGCACCCAATGTTGATCATGTCGCTGCTTGTACTTAGCATTGGCTCTATCCAATATGTCATGAACTTGTTGGAGGATGTGTTGAATGTGCTCAATGAAGCTGTTTTCCTTGTCAACCTCAGACTGGACATGAGCTGAATCTTCCTGACTAGCCACAAATGGCATGGCTATGTCAATGGGACATAGTGGATGGAATCCCAAGCCCACTTGAAAGGGGTTGTGGTTGGTTGAACTATGGAGAGCTCGGTTGTAGTTGTGTTGTACATAGGGGAGGCTCTCATCCCATGTGTGTGGATTCTTTGAATTGTACATGCGCAGAATGTGTACAATCATCTGATTAACAATCTCTGTCTGGCCATCAGTTTGCGGATGGAAAGCTGTGGACTTGGTGAGCTTGGTGTCTAGCATTAACCAGAGGCTAGACCAAAATGTACTGAGGAACCTATTGTCCCGATATGAGATGATAGACTGTGGGATCCCAAATTGTACCCACACTCGTTCAAAGAAGAGTTTAGCAGTGGCTTCTGCTGTGATATTCTTCTTGCAGGCCATCATAATGGACATCTTCGAGAATCGATCAATGAACACAAAAGTGCAATCATTTCCATGGTTAGTAGAAGGAAGGACCGACATGTAATCCATAGATATGGATTCCCAAGGTCGACTCGGGGTAGGAAGTGGAGTATAGAGGCCTTACTTCTTGATGGTCAGTTTGGCAATGGTACAAGTAGTGCAGAACTTGATGTACTTCCCGACATCTTGTCGAATGTTTGGCCAATAGAAATATTTTTGCAGTACTGCCATGGTTTTCTCGACCCTGAAATGCCCAGCAACCCAACTGTAGTGAGCCTCTCAAATCATCTTGGCACGCTCACTTGAAGGAACACAAAGGTGTCCCAGGTGACAAAGCAGGGCATCCTGGAGGTGAAAATTGGGAACTTGCTTACCCTCCAAGAGTGTATTNCTGGATCATTCCTCCCCCCTTAGGAAGCAATGGTCCCCATTGCGTTGAGTTCCTCCATGAGATGAGGAAACTTCTGTTGAACTTGGTCCCTGGTGAGCCACTTGCCTTAGTGAAGGAGTTGGCCTACTTTGACAACTTGATATAGTGGTATCCTTTGTTTTTGGGTGTGCGTGATCTGTGTATCCATGATCTGATCAATTCTATCTTGTTCCACGTAGTATGGATTTAACTCTGTTGGTGTGAGTTGTTCTGCCATGTCGGATGTGTCTAGTAGAGGTGGAAAGTAGGGTCAAAGGCGGTCCACATTGAACACTGGGTGTAGACCAAGGAATGGTGGAATTATGAGCTCAAAGGAATTTTCCCCTACATCCTTGGTGAGGGTGTATGGCCCATATCGGAGCGGACGAAGCTTGCGGTGGGGTCCAGCGAAGCGCTCCTTTTGCAAATGCAACCACACTTTGTTGCCCACCTGAAAGTTGTGTGGCACCCGATGTTGATCATGTCGCTGCTTGTACTTAGCATTGGCTCTGTCCAAGATGTCATGAACCTATTGGTAGATGTCTTGAATGTGCTCAATGAAGTTGTTTTCCTTGTCAGCCTCAAACTGCACATGAGCTGAATCTTCCTGACTAGCCACAAATGGCATGGCTATGTCAATGGGACATAGTGGCTGGAATCCAAAGCCCACTTGAAAGGGGCTGTGGTTGGTTGAACTATGGAGAACTCGGTTGTAACTATGTTGTACATAGGGGAGGCTCTCATCCCATGTGTGTGGATGCTTTGAATTGTACATGCGCAGAAGGTGTACGATCATTTGATTGACGACATTTGTCTGGCCATCAATTTGCGGATGGAAAGATGTGGACTTGGTGAGCTTCGTGTCCAGCATTGACCAGAGGCTAGACCAAAATGTACTGAGGAACCTACTGTCCCGATCTGAGATGATAGACTGTGGGATCCCAAATTGTACCCACACTCGTTCAAAGAAGAGTTTAGCAGTGGCTTTTGCTGTGATATTCTTCTTGCAGGCCATCATAATGGACATCTTCAAGAATTGATCAATGACCACAAAAACACAGTCATTTCCATGGTTAGTAGAAGGAAGGCCCGACATGTAATCCATAGAGATGGATTCCCAAGGTCAACTGGGGGTAGGAAGCGCAGTATAGAGGCCTTACTTCTTGATGGTCAGTTTGGAAATGGCACAAGCAGTGCAGAACTTGATGTACTTCCCGACATCTTGTCAAAGGTTTGGCCAATAGAAATATTTTTGCAGTACTGCCATGGTTTTCTCGACCCCAAAATTCCCAGCGACCCAACTATAGTGAGCCTCTCAAATCATCTTGGCACGCTCGCTTGAAGGAACACAAAGGTGTCCTAGGTGAAAAAGCAGGGCATCCTGTAGGTGAAATTGGGAACTTTCTTACCCTCCAAGAGTGTATTGTATGTGTAGCCGAATTCTGGATCACTTATGTAGAGAAGAGGCCAATCAGAAGTCTCATTCCAACAAGAGTTGAGCACAGTGGTTAGCACCATGATGGGTGGTCGACTAAGGAAGTCTGCAACATTATTGGTGTTTCCTTTTTTGTACTTAATGTTCAAATGAAACTGTTGCAGGTATGTGGACCACATCTGATGGAAATCGTTCTGTAACTTCCCTTGTGTCTGTATGAACTATAGGGGTCAGTGGTCTATGTGGATGACCTTTTCCTTTCCCAAAATGTAATGCTTCCATTACTGACAAGCCTGCACAATGGAATACATTTCTTTGTCATAAGTGGGATACTTCTGGACTGTGTCAGAAAGTGTCTCACTATGATATGCCACTGGATTCCCATGTTGAGTAAGGACTACCCCAATAGCATAGTCAGAGGCATTTGTCTCTATCTCAAATGGTTGTTTCAAGTCTGGTAATGTGAGCACTGGTGCAGAGTAGAGGCGATGCTTCAACTCCCCGAATTCCTTCTGTTGAGATTCAGAACAAAAAAAAATTGGTTTAGCTCCTCCCTTGGTGACTTGACTAAAGGGCCAAGTGATATGAGAGAATCCTAACACAAACCTACGGTAGAAATTGGCAAGACCTAAAAAACTATGAATATCTGTTAGGGTGGTTGGGGATGGCCAATCTCGAATGACTTGGATCTTTGCTGGATCCACATGTACCCCCCACTCATCAATAATGTATCCCAGATACTGAACCCGGGTCATGCCAAAAGTGCATTTCTCCAAATCGACACACAAATTGTGTTGCCACAGTGTTTGGAGGACCTGTCGGATGTGGTGGAGGTGCTCTTCCTAACTCTGGCTGAAGATCAAAATGTCATCCAAGTACACCACTACAAATGAGTTGCTGAATGGATGCAGGATGTCATCCATTAGCCTCATGAAGGTTGCAGGGGAATTTGTCAACCCAAAAGGCATGACCAACCATTCGAAAAGGCCCTCCTTGGATTTGAATGAAGTCTTCCACACATCAGAGGGTTCGATTGGTACCTGGTGATACCCAGACTTCAAGTCAATCTTGATGAAATATTTCGACTCCTTGAGTTGGTCCAGAAGTTCATCAATCCATGGGATCGGGTACCTATTACAGACAGTGATCTTGTTCAGTGCCCGATAGTCAATGCAGAGTCTTTGAGTCCCATCCTTCTTCTGCACCAACACGATTGGGCTCCCACAGGGCGATGAAATCGGCTGGATGCGACCTTTCTGAAATAGCTCCTGAATCTGCCTCTTGATTTCATCATTCTCCAGAACAGAGCACTAATATATGGGTCCATTGGGAAGCGACGCACCTGGGGTCATATCGATGGGGTGCTTGACCTGGCAGTGTATAGGCACCCCTGCGGGGGAGGTGAAGATGTCCCTGTACTCCTCCACGAACTTATCCATTTGTTGTTTTCGTGCAGTAGAGCCTTGTCTGGAGGTCATGGCCACAGTCTTCCTCTTTCCCTGAGGGAGGATCATTAGGAAAACAAATTTTCTGGTTTTGGAAATGAGCTTATTGCATTGTTTTGCAGTAGCCAAAGAGATGGTGGTAGGCGGTGCTATCTTCGGTATCTTGTACAACTTATTGCCCAAAGTGATAATAACAGCACGAGGCCTGGACTCATACACAACATGTTGCTTCCACAAGTACGGTTGGCCTAATAATACATCAGAAACATCAAGAGGAGAAATGTCACATAATACCTCATCCGTGAAGGGATTGATGTTGTAGGGAAGGCGACATTGTTGACTGACGCGGAGGTCCCGTCCTTGGTGAAACCACCCAATGGTGTATGGTTGTGGGTGTGTTGTGGTCGGAAAGCCCAACCACTTCACGAACTCTACTGAGATGAGGTTCTTTAGGCTCCCACTGTCGACAATGAACTGCAATGGGGAACCCTTTACCGACATCTTGGAATGGAAGAGATGCTTCACCTCCTTTGGATCTTCTGGTTCCTCCTTCTGGATCTTCGTGGTGGAAATGATGGCATTGGGCTCCGCATCGATAATCTGCTTCCCCCTATCATTCCCCTTGTCAGGTTCTGATTCAAAGTTAGAGCATGCATCTGATTCAGAATCCTTCAACTCGGCTACCAGTGATTGCTTGGCCCGACACTCACTTGTGTTGTGAGTGGAGCTCTTATGGAACTCACACCACTTCCCCGTGTCCTTTTTTGGCTTCGTGGTGTTGTTCTTTTCTTGTGGATTTGGTGGGTTGTCATGGGCTGACCCGCCTTGGCTTGGTCCTTTGTTCTTTGGTTTGGGGGTACCTTTCCCTTGCTTTTGATTTGCAGACCCAAAGTCTCGCCTCTTCTGTTTGAACTTCTGCTCAATATTGGCAGCATATCGATATGCCACACCAAGCGAGGAGATGTCGAGGAACTCAATTTCCTCCTGAATGTATTTGTGCAGACAACTGTGGTATTTTAACACCAAACGTTTCTTTGAATATTTGATACCCAACTTTTTGCATAGGGTATGAAACAGATTCATCATCTCATGCACATCTTGGTCCCTTTGTTGCCGCAGCATAGCCCATTGTATGTATTTATCCTCATAGCTCCCCATAGGATAATATTGTTCCTTGATGGCGTTTAGGAAAGAATTCCAAGTGGGTGCGGCCGAGAACAGAGAGGGTTCTCCCTCGTCCTGTTGCTTCGAGTAGGTTTCCCACCAGTCCTTGACATGGGGGATGACTTTGAGGAGTGCGAAAATAATCTTTTCTCGGTCGAAAAAGTCATGAACCGAGAAATATCCTTCTAACAGATTCAACCATCTATCTATGACATCTGCATCTATTTGGCCCTCAAATATGGGAATGTCAAAGTTTACTTGTACCTTAAAAGGAGTGGCGCCTCCAGAGTGGCTATTGGATGTCGATGCGCCACCAGTGGGAATCCATTGAAGAATCTGGGCAAAGTTGTCCATCATTGCGTTCTTTTGTTTCTCAAGGGCCTCCTCGAGAAACATTTTGATAGGATTTTCTGCTCCCTCATCTTTCTTTTCTTCCCCCATGGGCAGTCGTCGGGGTTTGCGAGGCTGATCTTGCAAAGGTTCAACCATATCGAGCCCCAACTCCTTATACCTCGACCTTGTTGGGGACATGCAAAGAAGGATCGAGAATGAGTAGACCGCTCTGATACCACTGATCCAGATTTATGTAGGAACACAATGAAATATAGAAATACACATAAACGCAAAGATGCAGCAGAAATAAGACTTCATTTCATTAATAACAAATCACTGAAATATGATTACAGACAGAATGGAAATAAACTAGCTAGGGCGTTGGTAGCTTATCTCTAAGAAGAGGTGTGGAGGCTATTGGCCTTTGAACTATGTTACAATGAGGCTTGAAGTCCTATTATTATTTAGAAACAATGGAAAACCCTAAACATCCAAAGACCTAACCCTAGGAGATGGAACGTCGAGACTATGGGCCCCGTTTGGGTAAGTTGGTATATCAACTTGCCGGGGATGTAACTTTGGCATACGCTCTCTGTTTGACACGTTCCATACCTCGTTAGAAATATCTATCCGAGGACTACAAATTTTGGGTGAGCAACATGATCTGTGATCCATGTTGCTCCCCGTTTTCCCAAAAAATGTCGTTTAAGGCCTCAAAACGGCTCCAGAAGTTCAGGACCCGAAAAAATACTAAAAATAGTAAACTATGTGGAAACTGAAAAACTGAAAGAAGCAATGGTGGGGGTCCAAGTGGAATAGGTGGGTGGCCACCAGTATCCACCTGGATCATCTAGAATAGTTGTTTTAATGTGAATGGTTTATCTGTTAAACAATTCTAGAATATGGTTGTTGTTATAGTCTAGTTCTTTCCTGTTAGATGCGCATAAATTTGTCTCATGAGAATTAAAAGTCAATTGTTGAACACTATTGGAGAACTACTTTCCCTTTTCTGCATTAGATTAAAATCTTGTTTTCAAGTAAAAGAAAATAAAAGTGTGGATTACTTTCTTGCAATAAGTAGATATCCTTTTGAAATTAGTAGAGAACTTCTTGCAAAAGTAAAATAGAAAGTTAGATTAGAGTAGGTAATACAAAATTCTTATACATTCATCAGTTTAGATTTCAAATTGTGATTTCAATTCTGTAGAACTCCATCTGTGTCAGCATAATTGTGTTAGTAATAATTTCTGTTTTTTTTTTCCTACTACAATTAGATTAGTGTTGCTTCCCTAATCTAGCATAGACTATGCACAATTATCTTGAAATAATAGACTTCCCTAGGTTGACAATTTATATTTAACACCTTAACTCTCTATTTAGTTAGACAATTAAAGTGCCTAACATTTTGGCACCGTTTTCGAGGAAGATAATTATAGACTTTTGTAAGCACATTAGTTTTTTTTTAAAGGAATGATTAGTCTGCATGAATCGAGGAACGTGAGGATGTATTCCCCAAAATACTAACCCTACAGGTACCAGAGGATGTGGAGGAATAAATCCTACACTAGGAAGGAAAACATTTGTTGATGAAATAATAGCCAGAGCCGATTCTTCTTCAGGATCTATTTTTCACCATCAAATCCTCCAAGAACACGTAATCTTCAGTCATTAGAACTAATCCTTCTTGAAACATCGTTTTCATCAAGGGTTGGAGCTGAAGTAGAAGTCGAATTTGAAGATTTGTCACCAACAAATAAGCAAGAAACACTGGAGAACAATGAAGATCAGGGAAGTATAGTTCGAAATAGGGAAAATCCAAAAGAAGCGGTTTATCGGATCAATGGTCAAATAGATACTAAAGAAGAGTGGGATGCTTTTAATATTCAGTGGAGAGAACGAGAACATATGTAAAGAAAGGGGATAATGAAGAGGATTTCCTCAAAGAGAACCTATGAAACAACAAAGATCAGGTAAACAATGAAAATACTATCTCTACCCTATTTTTTCCTATTTCTGATGTTCCCAGACGAGGGATGGCTCCTATGAAAAACATACCTCTCTCAGCTTTGCTGAATTTTCATGGATTTTCTACTAAGGATCCGGATGCGTTTCTATTTGAATTTGGCATTTTGTGTAGAAGCTATGACTACACTACCACTACACAAAAAATTAAACTATTTCCAGCTACATTGAAGGGTAATGCATTAAGATGGTTTATGAGCTTAGGAGGAGAGAACATTTCAACATGGGTATAGATGAGGCATCTTTTCCTGAATAAGTACCAAGACTACTTCCGAACAAGAGAATGAAGGGAGGAATTATTCAAAATGTCTCAGAAGGAGGATGAGATCCTTGAATATTTTGTGGAATGACTCCAGTATAATCTACAAAGGTCTGGACATCCAGATGTAAGTAAAGACATTTTAAAAACTATTTTGCTAAAAGGAGTTAGAGAAGATTGTTTAGATATACTGAATATGCTTGGAAAAGGAGACATATCTAAAGAATCCTATGAGGACATTGTAGACCTATGTAAAAGATGTTCTTAAGGATCTACAAAGAATAGGTTAGCTACCAAGGATAACACTTTTTCAAGGGTACATAAATCAACCAATGGAGGAGAAACAAGAGTAGAAATAGGTAATCTGTTAGAAAATTTCAAAATAGAGATGATTAACTCTTTTGCTTCACAAATTGACACCTTGCAGATCAAGCAGAAACAAGCAGAATCAGAGCAAGCATTGTGCATTTTCTATCTGAAATGCAGAAAGAAACATCCACCAAGGTAGTGCCCGTTGAACAGTGTCTAGGTATGTCTTATTTGTGAATTAGATCATGTTATTGACCAATTTCCATTTCTACTAGGAGTAAAATAATCAATGAAGGAAACTAATGAGGAAGCAAAGGCTACCTATCTAATTACACAAAGGATACAATGGCAACCAAGAGGTCAAGGTATGAACTCTCAATTCTCTCCTACAACACTTAATTATTGGAACAATCAGCCACTATATGGCCAGACGAATGCTCCCCCTCCACATCAGATGTCAACCCCTTATCAAGATCCCAATGCATGGTTACCTATGCCCCATCAGCAGAATCATCATGAACAATGGAACCCATATTGGAGAGGCCCTCAACAATAACTCAGTTATCAAAACCATCACCAACCGAACCCCTATCAACAATAGTTCCAACCCTAGTACCAACAACAATAGCTGCAGTTACCCCCAAATGCCCCATTGAACAATCCTCCTTTACGACCTTAGATGCATGTGCAACCTAACCCAAACCAAAATAATAAGGCCATTTAGAACATAGATATACACAATGTGTCATCCTTGTCTATTACTCCCATGCCTTGTGATGAAATCAAATTAAGATCAGGGAGAATAGTCGAGCCAATAATTGAAGATGCTCCATCTTCAGATTCAGACAAGGAATCAGGGAAAAGACCATCTGCTGATAAAAAAGAAATTTTCCAACCTATAATAGAGTTTGCAGACCCACCATTCCCTGAGAAGTTGACAATTACCAAACCTGTGGAATTACCATCTTTCAATCTCTTAGGAGAATTGCAAAATTTGCACGCTAATATTCCACTATTGCAAGCCATCATAGATGTCCCTATCTATGCCAAGACCGTAAGATATCTCTGTATAAAAATACCTGGACGAAAACCCATGGATTCCCTCATAGTGCATGTGGTGGGGGATTTGTCTGAATTGATGTTAGGCAAATCCCCACCTCCTAAATATGGAGACCCAGGAAACCCTACAGTCACTGTCAAAATTGGACATACATCTATCCCCCATGTGCTAATCGACTTAGGGGCGAAAACTAACATCATGCCAATAGAAACTACACAATTGCTGCAAGTCAGAACACAAGTCCGACCTACTCCTACCGTTCTTGAATTAACTGATCATTCTACCATCAGACTAGAAGGAGTAATAGATGATTTAGTCATATCCGTGTATTCATGGGATTATCCTGCTGATTTTTTCGTGTTGCAACCCAAAACTTGTCTGGGGGGCCACCCTCTAATTCTTGGAAGACCATGGTTAGCTACAACTGATGCTTTAATTGGTTGTATATCTAGTTCCATGACCATATTTGATGGTTATAACACAAAAAACCTGAACCTGTATCCTCATGCTACACCTAGTGCAGAACCTAAAAATTCTTTATGGATGGACACTGAGGATGAAAGTTCTCTTCCTATGCTAACCATAGGAAAATCCCTAAGTTTCAAGGATGAGAAAAAGGATGAATTAATCAACTTCTTTATCTGTGACTCCTCTATTGTTACACAGAACACACACCACCGATTGATTAGAGTCTTCGACCCCATCGTCCAGGAAGACATAAGCTCATAAATGTTCTCAGAAACCACTAAAAATCAAAATGATTTAGCTATAAAAAAAATGTTGTAACAACAGATGATGAAACAACTGAATTGTTTCCTAAAGTCAATTCCAAGAGCATAGTTGTAGAAATTGAACCTGGAAAAACCTTGACATCAATCTTGATTTATCCACTGCTGAAACTCGTCGATTGATGAAATTACTGATTGAACATAAAGAAGCATTTTCTTGGGATTACATGGATATGAAAGGAATTTCCTATGAACTATGTACCCACCATATATACATTAAACAAGAATTCTGACCCATTTTCCAACCCCAAAGGAGGATGAATCCAAACCTTAAAGAAATTGTTAAAGAGGAACTCCAGAAACTTCTCAATAATGATTTCATTTACCCTATATCAGACAGCGAGTGGGTCTCACCATTGGTTATTGTTCCTAAAAAGAATGGAAAATGGAGAGTCTGTGTAGACTATAGAGCCCTGAATAAATCCACGCAGAAGGATCATTTCCCTCTGCCATTTATTGATCAGGTTCTAGACAATCTAGCTGGGAAAAAGTTTTTCTCTTTCTTAGATGGATTCAGTGGCTATAACCAGATTAAAATTGTTCCAAAGGACCAAGATAAGACCACTTTTACCAGCTCTTGGGGTACATTTTCTTCCAAGCTTCTCCCATTTGGATTGTGTAATGCATCAACGACCTTCCAGAGAGCTGTAATTGGTATTTTTTCTAATATTGTGAATGACTATATGGAGATATTCATGGATGAATTTACACCTTATGGCATTGATTTTGATGAAGCCTTGACTAATCTGGAAAAAGTTCTTAAAATATGTATGCAATCTCATATTTCTTTAAGTACATAAAAGTGCCATATGATGATGAGTGAGGGAGTAGTGTTGGGACACTTCATTTCTTATGCGGGAATCTAGGTAGACCTAGCCAAAATCCAGGCAATTTTGGATATTCCAACTCCGTCAACTCAGAAGGAGGTCAGAAGTTTTTTAGGGCATGCTGGCTATTACAGGAGATTCATTAAAAACGTTTCCAAAATGGCTTCCCCCTTGTTTTTTCTATTAACAAAATATGTTGATTTTCGTTGGACTGACAACTGTGAATTGTCTTTTACAGATCTAAAACACAAATTGTCCACAACTCCCATTTTGAGAGGGCCCAATTGGGTTGTTCCATTTCACATTTCTTCAGATGCCTCTAATACTGCAATCGGTGTAGTACTAGGGCAACATGAATACAAAGAGACTTATGCTATCTACTATATCAGCAAGAACATGGCTCATGCTGAATTAAATTATATAGTTACTGAAAGAGAATTCTTAGAAGTAGTTTATGCAATCAATAAATTCAGGCATTACGTCGTTGGATATCCTAGTTTTATTCATAATGATCATACACCAAATAAATATCTGATGAATAAACCTATTACTAATGCCCGATTAACAATATGGTTGTTACTACTACAATAATTTGACATCACTATAGTAGATAGACCAGGAAAAGAAAATGTGGTTGCTGATTTTCTCTCAAGATTACATATAAATGATGATAATTTACTTGTTGATGATTCCTTTCTAGATGAACATTTGTTTGTAGTATCTACTCACTCACCTTGGTATGTAGACATTGCTAATTATTTGGTTGAAGGGAAGGTACCTCCCCATTTATCTCCTCGAGAAAGAAGGAATATTATTCAAAAGAGTGCTCGGTGTTGGGTTATGAAAAAGGTATAAATATCTTCCTTTTTTCCACAGTTCATGATATGATTTTGATTGATTCTTTAGATAGTTAGGGATAGATAGGTAAGAATATGATTAATATGTATCTTATGGTTTTTATTAAATATTTATTAAACAGATTCTAATTTACAATTAGAATGTTTGATTTTGTTGCAAAATTGAATAAATAACTGTCAAAGATAACCAAAGAGATTTTGGCTATGCGCAAGCTGTCGAAGGTTGAAGACTTTTTAGGCACAAAGCAGTTTGAAGAAAATACATTTTCTATATTGTAATTTTATAATAGTAAAGAAATCCTGAAAATCTTTCCATCCTCAGGATAGCTTGATTTACACAAACTATTGTAATATATAGGAGGGTAATAGATACAGAAAAACAGAGAGGAAAAAACACAATCAAGTAATTAGATTCAGAACTGTTCTGTGCAAGCAGTTTTTGTACATGTTTTAGCAGCCATGGAATCAATGAAAGTTTTAAGTGTTTTTATCATTTCCGTGCTCTGAGTTTCTCATCATTGTACTTCTGAATACCGAGGGCCCAGTCTGAAGGAGTTACTGTCTCATTCTGTAATTGTATCAGTTCGAAGTTTGATTTCCACTTTATGATTCAAATCTCTTTTACAATAGCCAAGGATAAATGCACAAGTGTGTTAATGATTTTACAATTGTTTGCGTATAGAAGACAGACATTTCAATTAGTTGTCAATGATTGTTGTTATGATTTCCATTTATGAAGTTATTGCTTGACAATTCCTCACATTTTCATCTACGTTGTTCCTTTTCCTTAGATTTACGATTGTTGTTCCTTTCGGTTAAAGTTACAATAGTTGTTCCTTTCGGTTAAAAGTTACAATAGTTGTTCCTTTCAACAAAGTTACATTAGTTGTCCCTTCCAATTAGATTACAATTGTTGTTTCTTTCTGCAGATAGAATAATTTTTCATTTCCTTTCCAGTAATCAGAATTCATAATTGATAGTTAATTTTGCAAGTCCTTAGTTAGATTCAATTACTTCTTTCTAGTTAAGTGAATTCAATAGATTAATTAGTTCCTTTCCATTTCACAACATCTTAGTAACCATATTTCAATTCCAGTTACTTCTTAGAATCTTTGGTGAACGTTTGAGGAACTCGATTATTGATAAACTCAGATTTGGTTTAGCTACACGATTTTAGGCTACCTGCATAAACTTTGTCGATATTCTTGAGATAAAAGACAAATCTCCAGGTTGATAAATTAATGTTAAACTAAGGTTGTTTTTAGGACATCTTTAGACACCAACACTCGGTATAGTTAGATAGGAGGATACCTTTTCTACACAGGCCTGGATCAGGACATTAGGATATGTGTAAGGGAAGATGAAGTGTATGAGTTGCTGAAGGCTTGCCATGATGGCCCTTGTGGGGGTTATTTTGCTGATAAAAGGAACAGGCATAAAATTTTAAGGATGGGCTATTTTTGGCCCATCATATTTCAGGATGCCAAGAAATACGTTCAAACTTGTGACAGTTTCCAATGAATGGGTCAGCCAAATCGTAAGGATGAGATGCCTATCTAGCCTCAGGTAGTGTTAGAACCTTTTGATAGATGGGCCATGGATTTCATAGGGTCCATTAACCCACCTTCTAATAAAAAAGTATATATATTGGTCTGTACAGATTACATGATCAAGTGGGTCGAGGCAAAAGCACTCATTAGGGCCTTAGAAGAATCTATCTTAGTGTTTTTGTTTGAAGATATCTTTGTTAGGTTTGGAGTTCCCAAGGAATTAATAACTGATGGAGAACCCCCTTTCACATCACATAAACTTGAAGTCCTACTCAGTAAATATCATGTTTTACATAGAATAGCTTCTCCATATCATCCACAAGGCAATGGTCAGGTGGAAAGTACCAACAAAGTTATCGAAGCCATTCTTACTAAAACAGTGAGAGAACATCGTCGGGATTGGATAGACAGATTGCATGAAGCTCTATGGGCTTACCGAACTACTTGGAGAAACACAACTGGTTTTTCTCCTTACGAACTGGTATATGGAAAAAGCCCTATTTTTCCCATTGAATTTGAAATCAAAACCTTAAGAACTGCATCAACAGTCAACCTTGACTTGACTATGGTACAAAAGGCCAAACTGCAATAGCTCAATGAGCTTGATGAAAAGTGTTTGGATGTTATTCATAAAACCTCGGTGATTCAACAACAGAGAACGAAATGGCATGACCAAGTCATCAAGAAGAAATTATTCCAGAAAGGAGATTGGGATATATTGTATGATTCATGCTTTAAAGAATTTCATGGTAATCTGTGTACATGATGGCTAGGACCTTATGAGGTAGACACTGTTTTTCCCAATGGGACAGTCAGGTTGATCACTATTGATGGATCCGATACACAGTTACATGCAAATGGTCATCGCCTGCGCCTATATCAACGTCCACTGTCCAAGGCAGAATTCAAATCTAGATGTTCAGCCGATACAGGTTATCAATTCTTAAAAGGAATGGAGCTTGCTCCTTCCCTTTCTCAACCTTAGGACTTATTTTGCTCAGACCTTGTATATAAATAAAATCGACAAAAATTTAAATTTCTCTATTTCTATTTGATTGTGTTTACTATGCTAATAAATTCAGCCTTGAAGGGTATTAGGCAGTTTTTGTGTGTGCGGGTGAACAGCAGGGATGAATACAGAAAAGGAGGCAAACGATTAGATGATGGAAGTTGAAAAACTTCCTAAAAACTAAGTGATGCAGCGTTCGGCCGATTTCCATGTTGTTACACCCATTTTAGACAAATTAGTTGATTTCCTTCTGTTACACCCTTATCAGATGAATTGGCTGATTTCCTCCTGTTACACTCAGTTTAGACAAATTGGTCGATTTCCTACTGTTACACCCTTTTCCAACAAATTGGACGATTTCCATGTTGTTACACCCTTTTCCGAAAAATTGGCCGATTTCCATACTGTTACACCTTTTTTTGACAAATTAGTTGATTTCCATGTTGTTACACCCTTTTCCAACAAATTGGCCGATTTCCATGTTGTTACACCTTTTTCCGACAAATTGGTCAATTTCCTGCTGTTATACCTTTTTCCGACAAATTGGAGGATTTTCTGTTGTTACACCCATTTCCGATAAGTTGGCCAATTTCCTTACTATTACACAATGGTCACTTTTCACACGGTTACACAATTTTCTTTTCTAACCATCTCATTTGTTGTCACACCTACCTCCGCCATTCTGGCTAAAGTACCTGCTAATACACGGATCGTTTTTATTCTTTCTTTACACTTCACTCTTTCTTTTTCGCATTTTTACCAAATATTGCTACTCCAGCTCTACACCCTTTACATGCTACGGCATAGCTGATTTGTTCATACTGCAGCTATCATTTTCCTCCTTCTCTAAGAGAAAGTGTTGCTTCATCATTACTTGACTTCACATCCAGCGACTTCCAACCGATTATCTCTAGAAAGGATTCCATATCTGCTCCAGTTGTCATATCATCATTTCTCACACTATCCTTCATCATGTCAGCTATTCCATGCAACTCAAGTGGCAGTTGGATAGTGATCAGGGGATCAGATTTTGCTCAATTTTCAAAGTGCTCGGAATGCGACGAAAATAGTGCCATTGCATTCGTCTCGTCTTCCTAATTCTGACGGTATATTTACTTTCTCAAACGGAGTCCGTATGGAGAAGATATCGTGATCTGTTCGTCAAGGCAAACAGGCAAAAATTTTAGATGTTGACTGTACCTGTCCGTACAGTCTGTACGGTCTAACGTGGAAAGATCGTACAGACCGTATGATGATGACGTGGCAGATGCTGGATGGTTGGTAGATGGTGAATCGGGAGTTGACACATGTCCTTTGGGTGGCCAATAGTAGGAGGACACGTGGCCCAATCCGAGGGTGCCACGTGTCACTCACTGGTTGGCTAAGGAGTTCTATGTAAAATATATTGGAGGCCGCGGGGTTCGACCCCAGAACCTCTCCTCCACACAATGCCTTTGTAAACTCCGCTAGCCAACATTCCGCCCGATGTTCCTTGTTATGAATGTCAACGCAATTTTATTTAAATTTGGTTGTTGTTTTAAATGGAAAGGGGGGGTGGGTCGGGGCTTAGCCCTGACCCACGGTCCTTTGCACCATGCATACGACCATGCTACATAGAGTTTAACCCCCCGACCATTGGCGCGTGGTTTCATTCCACACCACATAACCGTGTATATAATATATGTGCACGGATGTATGTAACAATAAACCAAAGTTTTTACCATATATTAAAATGTGGCGCGGTTGTAACATTTGCGCATGGATTTTTGACATGGCCCACAGTTTCTTTTATATATATTATATATGAACCCGAGTTGGAGCGCGGGAGTTACACAGTTGGAGTGGTTCAACAGATTAACCACCTATTTTCCAGAACTACGGTCATATGCGCCATACGCCCAGGTGTCGAGGCGGTTAGGGGCTGGCGTGCCCTTAACCGTTCTACGGTTTACACCGTTGGTGCGGTTGTGCCCAGTGTTGGGTTTTTGCACTTAAATGAGCGTGTGAGACAGGTACAATGAAGAGGGGTGCGAATTGTAGAACCAGAGACAACAAGCTTGAGGAGGGAGACTTCCAGGAGGCCTAACTTCTTCGTTTTTCGACCGATTGAGGTGCCAAAAGAGCCCAGACAGGGGTTTTGGGATGCTGAGAAGCCATTGGAGCAGTCGGTTTGTCAGTTTGAGCATTGTAAGACATGTTTTTGTGCACTTTTTGAGCAATTAATAATAATGATCCATTGGAAGCTGGACCAAGAGATGTAGCCCATAAGAGGGGTGAACTTCTTTATCAATTGTTGTGCTTATGTGTTTATGTTCAATGTTTATGTTGTTGTCTATGTGTAATTTGCATAAGTAATCCTTTAATTTATGTGTTGCAAACTGATCCTTTTGCTTTAA
>JZKD02S1661797.1:108090-125667 GCA_000966675.3 Picea glauca
ATAATGAACGGTCCAGATTTACAATGAAATTACAATATACTTTTATAAGGCAATTTTTTCTTCGGGGGCTTCGCCCCCGAACCCCTGCTGGGGGCCCGCTTGCCCCCGGACCCCGAAGAGGGGGTACCCCCCCTCTGCACTCCCCCGCATGGAAGAGTGTACATACTTCTGGGGTGTAAATATTTCATGGGGTATAAACACAGCTAAAAGAAAGGACCTCTGAATCAGGAAGATAATCAAGCTCCACAACCAACAACCGCTTCTTTTACTTCGAGTTGCTATATGAGCAACTGTTCCTTTTCTTGTTGTAGATGTTCTTTTTCTTCATCAAACTTCACTTGGAGAGCAAGATTTTCCTGTTCTGTAGCACTGCGTTGATCTATGAGTAATCCTTGTACTTGTGTCAAAGCCTGGGTGGCTTTCTCTATTTCTTCTTATGCTCATTGAAGGCGAGCTTCGACTGTATCTGTTGGGCGGTGGATTTGAGCTAGACGATCTCCCAATTCTGGTTCTCCTGGCGCAATGGAGACTGCGCGGATGGAATGTAGGGCCTGTTGTACCCCTCAGAGTTCAGTCTCAATTCGATCATACATATCCTCTTGCTTTTCTTCTTGTTTCTATGCTATTTCCAGCGAAGCATCTTACAGGGATGCTATGAGGAATTTGAAGTCATCGAAGGTGAGGACAGTTTGCATCTTGGTCATGGTGGCCTTTGATTTCTTCCGTGAGGAAGGTTTTGGAGGTGAACCTTTTCTCTTCTTCAGGGGATCAACCTCGTCTCCTTGCTTCTGTTTGACTTCTTTTTCATATAAATCTTCACCATCACCTCCTTGATCTAGTGATATGGAATCATTCTTCACAGATGCACTATCTAATCCTTGGACCTCTTCGATCTTCTTTGTCCTGCTAGGTCCGGGTGTATCCTGCATTGTTTAGGGGTTGTCAATGTTGGATATCTCTGCAGGGTATGCTAGAATAAGGAGGTTCGTTGACCAGTCCTTAGTGATCTCCTCCAAGTCCTCTTCCGTCATCTTATAGTAGGATTTAATTCATTGCTTTTGTTCGTTGGCGTGCGCTGTGATGTAAATAAAATGTCGATCTACGTTGAACTTCATTAAAGGCTTGAACCGGTGTAGAGTGTTTGGAGTCATGCGAGGCTCAGACTGTATGGATATCTTTAGATGATTGTAGTAGGTATGAAAAGCAAAATTTTACTTCCACTATTTATTCATATCGCTTGAATACCATGGTGTACTAAACTTCGTGGCTAGTGGTTCAAAGGGATCGATGTCCAGGAAGGTCGCACCTTCCGGCATCTCCCAGGAAATAAAATATATAAGGATCAAGAGCTAGCTGAAATGAAATTCATATCCTTGATCCTATGCTTATCTGTAGTCGAGTTCCAACTGGTTCACTAGGTACTTTGCATAGTTCATCTGAAGGCCTTCTGCGCACTTCCCTGCGAGGTCGACTACAAAACCGGTGACTTGGGTAGGTCGGTTATTTCTTAATAAGTTCCCTGCAATCAACTGAAAGGCGAGGTGCACTGCACCACTTTGGATAGAAGCTACCTCATAGCCTCGTGTTCCCTTCTTGACATCACCATAAGTGTCCTTGATCTTCTGTGCTAGAGCGTGATCCATGGATTTTTTGGGGTAAAACTCTTGTGGATCAGTTCCTTGCATACTCAACCCCGTGATCTGATTGATCAATGTTAGATCAACTGTTATATGATGTTTTAGCCACAAATAGTCACCATGGTAACAAGAAAGAAACAACTTGACATAGGCATTGACTTCCTAGTGTCTACCAAAGTGGGGAATCATCTTGACGTTCAGTAGGGTGGACTGTGCGAGGTTCATAGCCCACAACTAGGGGATTATCTTCAAATTCTTCCCCTTAGTTCTAGCCAGGTACTTATGTGGGGCGAGCATGTTATATACTTTGCAATATCTAAGGTTGAAGTCACTGAACTTCAAGGGTGCAATATTATCTTAGTCTTCTCAAACTGCATGGATCCCCTTCGGGAGGTACGCAGTGACCAAGGCGTACTGAAAATATCTAGGTATGTTGTATCGATTTACTGCACCACTCAGAGGTGGAATATAGGCAGGTAATATAGTCGAGTCAATTTTGCA
Source organism: Picea glauca (assembly GCA_000966675.3). NCBI lineage: Eukaryota > Viridiplantae > Streptophyta > Pinopsida > Pinales > Pinaceae > Picea > Picea glauca. The sequence continues at coordinate 110,229 of JZKD02S1661797.1, forward strand.
TTCGCTAGATCATCCCTGGGCTTGGTTCTCTTTTCATCTGATGGTTGGGATGCTCCGACTCCACAAGAAGTTGACAAAGAGGCTTGTAGTCCTCTAGTCGATGATTCATATACACATGAAGACATCGACATGACTCTTTTAGTCATGAGTTCGATCATAAATTCTTCAACAACTTTCACTGCAGCGCTCAACTCGTCCGACATACACACTCGGGGTTAACAATCTTGGGTTCAGGGAGTAACTTAGACACTGCAATAGAATAGATAGCAAGAGTGCAATGTTCATTGTATAAAATCAACTTAGTGTGCGGGCTCAAACTCTCGATTGGAAAAATTGTTCTCGATGCATGGTGTGACGGGATAAATAGGTAACTCAGAAATGGGTCACTTGCAACGGGTATGAAGCCTTCATTAACTCTGTTATGTCTGTTATGGAGCGGTCCCAATGGTTGAATGGCGAGTTGTCTATCCATAAATGTCTTTCTACCCATTTGGAGCATTGGTGTAACGATTATAATGTCCCCAATGACTATATTTCTTTGCCATGGCAAAGTGCCATGTGTCGTTGTTCTAATATCCCAACAAAGCTCCAATTTTGAAAAATTTCCTTCTGCGAGGTTCCCTCTGGAACCTTCTGCAACTTGTCAATCTTAGCTCCTTTCTTATTTAGCTTTCTATCCTTCTTCCCAGTGAGCTTCATCTTGGTATTCCTTTTTACGTTCTGATTCTTATCTTCTTTTAGCATAGTTACTTCACATTGTTGATATTCTTTCCTAAGATTCAAGGGTGATCCTTCTTCTTTATCTCGAATAGGTACTTCAATCTTCTATGGGTCTTCTAGTGTTCTTACAACTTCGACATCTGGCTCTCTGGTGTTAAATAACTTTGATATGTTCTTCTATTTTTCAATCAAGTGTGCGATCCTTCTAGTCATGAATTATTTTAACTCTTTCTTCTATTGTTCTAAAAAATCTTCTTCTTCTTGCATACTGGCCTGATCTGTTTCAATCCAAGGTCTTCCTAGTAGCATGGTAAATGGGGTACTATTCTCAATAAATTTAATAATATCAAAATATTCCTCTGTCAAAGTTCCATTGGCATTCATAGGTATCTGGGTGATCTTTCCACATAGGTTTATCAGCTTTCCTTTGAATAGTCCTATTCCTCCTAATGAAGGAATCATAGCAGGCCTCCCTATAGATTCCCAAGTTCTCTCTATCATGATATTCACATGTGTTTCCTCATCTATAACATAGTCAATGTCAAAGTCTCCTATTCTTACTTCAAGGCATTCTTTTTCTTTGAAGATCTCTGATAATCTGACATGTCGGTGGTCATTCAGGGTTTCTTTCATCTGTAGAAATACTTTCTTTGATTCTTTATGGGATTGTGTCATAATCTTAGTTTCCAGATCTGACTTAGGGTTTTCTTGGTTCATATTCATTCTTTTAACCTTAGCAATCATTCTAAGGAAATCCAATACTTCATGGTTCGTAGATTTACAACAAAGACAACTAGGTCTTCTCCCAAAGCATTCCTTAGTGAGATGTCCCAGTCTTCTGCAACTGTAATAGAGGGTTAATCCTCTCTTTCTTTTAAATGATCCCCAACCTTTCCTGTATTGCATGCTAGGATCATGGTAGCTAACCTGCAAACATTTCTTTCTAGGATCTTGCATACACTTATTAGTCCAAACATTCTTTCTATGCATAGGTATAACATATTTTTCACTATTCTTATCATATCTACTCATATCAAATCTTCTTTCATCTATTAATACCCTAGATTTCAAGATAGGATAGAATCTATCAAACACACGTAGATCCATACTGTTAAAACAAAACTTTCCACTTATATTACTTCTACAAAGCACAAATCTTTTAGATCTTACCTCTTTTCTTCATATCAGACTTCTTTTCTTGGCATAGAGCTTGCCAAACTAAGTAGAGTACTATGCACTTAGAGCAACAGATCTACGCACAGAGCTTTCACAATTTCAGGTTGGATCTTTGCATAAAGCTTCTTCTTCCTCAGTTCCCAACAATCCAAGTTTCAGCCCCCTTTAACGGAAGGGAAGACCCATGGTTCAATGCTACAACAATGCCCCAACAAAACCCTAAATACCGGCCCTTTCGGCAACACCTGTGAGAAGATGAAGTCTCACCCAAGGTAGAGGCAGGGGTGGTTGCAGGACTCAGGTGTCTCCAACCTTATTTGGGACACATATTTGTGATTATAATACTTAATAGAGAACTTATCACCGTTAGATCATCATTATTTAACCAATATCTAATTCGCAGATAAAACAGAGCATTGCAACATTCACCCAGATCTAATGTATCTAATCACTTAGCATAAAGAAATAGATTATATCTAGCAGATTCAATCACTAAGAAAGTTCACATAGGTCAGATCTAGCATCCAAGGTCATCATAAGCACAAACAGATCTATCTACCTATATCAAATAACTTAGAAAGTAAAGACATAGACACATCAAAACATCACATAGAGCAGAATAACACAGTATTTATGTGGTTCACCCCCACCCTGGGGCTACGTCCACCAACTCTTCTTCTTTATTATATTAAGTCAATCATCTACATGCACAGAGCCAAAAAAAACCTACTTCGCATAGAACATAATATCTACATGCACCTCACCAGATCCTCCTTCCCCAAGCTAGGTCTAACAAAAATCCTTTCACAATCGGTTACAACCACTTGCAGTTAGCTCTACAATTTTATCACAATACGCACAGAGCATCTACAAACCATACTTGCACTTATCACTTAGCTTATCGGCCTTGGCTACTTATGTCACATAGATACTTATTTATACTTTACAAAATAGGCCTAAACATGGGTAAACCCATGGGCTGACATCCCATACCCATTACATAATCCTAAATCCCAAAAAGGACCCAAAAAGGGGTCAATATCCCACGATCTCTGCTTCATCTTGCGCTTCATCTTCGACAGGCTGTCGAAGTCCCAAAATAGGTCAAAATTGACCAAGGATCTCCCAAAACTTGGTCAAGGGCCAACAGGCCCCCAACACTCACTTGTGACTCATCCTAAGTCACACTGGTTTGACTAGTTCTACTTCGAATGCCTCGAGCTTGGCTCAAGCTGCTTTGACTTGCTGCTTTGCTATGACCTCCTGTTCAGCGAACTCTTGGATGACTGCATCATTGATGGGTCCCTCTAGACGTTGTTCAGTTGTACTGACAACCTACTCTAGCTCTGTTCCTTGGCCTTCTACCTCTGTAAACAATTGATATGCCTTATCTTGTACAGGTTGGAGCCTTTGAGTTACCTCCATAACTCTATTCTAGATAGTGTGGATCTGTTGTTGTGTAGTGTGTTGCTCTTGGGAGAGCTTCATTATTTCCACAACTAATAGGGGCTTCAGCTGCATCTGTATCTTTTCGGCTTGATACTTTGCCTCTTGGAGATGTGACTCCAGTGCCTTCAATTCTGGGTTCTTCGTGAGTTTTTCATAAGTCTGGGCACTGTGATCAGTGAGTTTCTTACATTCCAGGGTAATATCCTTTATCCTTTCAACTGTGCTCCAAGCGGTTGCTTCTCTTTGGTCTCTTACATCTTGTGGGGTATCAGGTACAGTTCATAGCTCCAAATCTTCTATACGTTGGTGTAGTTGTTGGATGGGTTTGTGAGCTGGTTCACCTGTTGTGTAACTCAATCTTCTGCCTTGATTTCTAAGACTATCATAGAGTGAAGTGCTCTGTTGACTGCTTCTTTTACTTCGAGTTTCTCCGCGAGCAATTGTTCCTTTTCTTGTTGTAGTTGTTCTTTTTCTTCATCAAACTTCACTTGGAGAGCAATCTTTCCCTGTTCTGTAGCACTACGTTGCCCTATGAGTACGCCTTGTACTTGTGTCAAAGCCTTGGTGGCTTGATCTGTTTCTTCCTATTCTTGTCGAAGGCGAGCTTCGAATGTATCGGCTAGGTGGTGGAGTTGAGCTGGATCATTTCCCAATTATGGTTCTCCCAGTGTAGTGGAGACTGCGCAGATGGACTATAGGGCCTATTGTACCCCTCAGAGTTCAGTCTCAATTTGATCATACATCTCCTCTTTCTCTGCTTCTTATTTCTATGTTATTTCTGACAAATCATCTTGCAGGGCTATTATGAGGAATTCGAAGTCATCGGAAGTGAGGACAGTCTGCATCTTGGTCATGGTGGCCTTCCATTTCTTCAGGGAGGAAGGTTTTGGAGGTGAACCTTTCCTCTTCTTCAGGGGATCAACCTCATCTCCTTGATTTTGTTCGATTTATTTTTCATCTAACTCTTCACCATCAACTCCTTGCTCTGGTGATATGGAAGCAGTCTTCACGGATGCACTGTCTAATCCTTGGACCTCTTCAGTGTTCTTTGTCCTGCTAGGTCCAAGTGTATCCTATGTTGTTTCAAGGCTGTCGATGTCGGATATCTCCAGAGGGTCTGCTGGAATAAGGAGGTCCGTTCACCAGTCCTTAGTGATCTCCTCCAAGTCCTCCTCTATCAGCTTATAGTAGGATTGAATCTATTGCTTGTGTTCGTCGGAGCGCGCTATGATGTAAATAAAAATCCCACCTATGTTGAACTTCATCAAAGGCCTGAATCGGTTTACAGTGTTCGGAGTCATGCGAGGCTCAGACTATATGGATATCTTCAACTGATTGTAGTAGGTATGAAAAATATCATTTGACTGCCATTATTTATTCATATCGCTTGAATACCACAGTGTAACAAACTTCGCGGCTAGTGGTTCAAAGGGCTCGATGTTCGGGAAGGTCACACCTTCCAGCATCTCCCAGACAATAAATGCTATAAGGATCAAGATCCATCTGAAATGAAGTTCATATCCTTGATAATGTGCTTCTCTGCAGTAGAGTTCCAACTGGTTCACCAAGTACTTCACCCAATTCATCTGAATGCCTTCCACACACTTCCCTGTGAGGTTGACTACAAAACTAGTGACTTGGGTAGGTCATATCTTTCTTAATAACTTCCTTGCAATCAACTAATAGGTGAGGCACACTGTGCCACTCTGGATGGAAGCTACCTTTATCCTCGCGTTCCCTTCTCAACATCGCCATAAGTGTCCTTGATATTCTGTGCTAGAGCATGATCCATGGATTTTCCGAGGTAAAACTCTTATGGATCAGGTCCTTTCATACTCAACCCCGTGATCCGATTGATCAGCTTCGGATAACCTATTATATGACTATTTATCCACAAATAGCCTCCATGGTAACACAAAAGAAGCATCTTGACACATCCATTGACTTCTTGGTGTCTACCAAAGTGGGGAATCTTCATGACATTCAACAGGGTGGACTGCGCAAGGTTCATAGTCCACGACTGGGGGATTATCTTCAAATTCTTCCCCTTAGCTCTGGTCAGGTACTTATGTGGGGCGAGCATGTTATAGACTTTGTGATCTCCAAGTTTGAAGTCGTTGAACTTCAACGTTGCAATCTTATCTTGGTCTGCTCAAACTACGTGGATCCCCTTCGGGAGGTACGCAGTGACCAAGGCGTACTCAAAATATCTAGGTACGTTGTCTCGATTTACTATGTCGCTCAGAGGTGGAATATAGGTGGGTAATATAGTCGAGATCAATTTGGCATTCACTAGATCATCCCTATGCTTGGTTTTCTTTTCATCTGATGGCCAGGATGGTCCGGCTTCACGAGTAGTCGATGGAGAGGCTTGAAGTCCTCTCATCGATGATGCTTGTACACCTGTATACATTGACATGACTCTTTCAGTCATGAGGTCAATCATAAATTCTTCAACAAATTTCTTTGTAGTGCTCAAATCGTCCGACATACACACTCGGGGTTAACAATATCAGTTTCGGGGAGTAACTTAGACACTGCAATAGAATAGACAGTAAGAGTGTGATGATCATTGTATAAAATCAACTTAGTCTCTGGGCTCAAACTCTCGATTGGAAAAAGTGTTCTTGGTCCATGGAGCAATGGGATAAATAGGTAACTCGGCAACGAGTCACTTGTAATGCATATGAAGCCTTCATTAGCTCTATTGTGTCCGTTATGGTGTGGTCCCAACGGTCGGATGGCGAGTTGTTTGTCCATAAATTTCTTTCTACTCGTTCAGAGAGTTGGTCTAACGGTTATAATTTCCCCAGTGGATATATTACTTCTCCATGTTGAAGTTCCATGTGTCGTTGTTCTGATATCCTGACGAAGCTCCAATTTTGCAAATTTTCCTTCTGTGAGGTTCCCTCTGGAACCTTTTGCAACTTTTCGATCTTAGCTCTCTTCTTACTTAGATTTCTATCCTTATTTTCACTGAGCTTCATCTCGGTATACCTTTTTCCGTTCTGATTCTTATCTTATTTTGGCATAGTTACTTCGCGTTGTTGAGATTCTTTCCTAATATTTGAGGGTGATCCTTCTTCTTTATCTGGAATAGGTACTTCAATATTTTATGGGTATTCTAGTGATCTTTCAAGTTTGACATCTGGGTCTCTAGTGTTAAATAGCTTCAATCTATTCTTATGTTCTTCAATCAAGTCTACGATCCTTATAGTCATGAATTATTTTAACTGTTTCTTCTTTTGTTCTAAAACTTCTTCTTCTTCTTGCCTACTAGTCTGATCTCTTTCAATCCAAGGTTTTCCTAGCAGCATGGTAAATGGGGTACTATTCTCAATAAATTTAATAATCTCAAAATCTTCCTCTGTCGAAGTTCCATTGGAATTCATAGGTATCTGGGTGAGCTTTCCACATAAGTTTATCAACTTTCCTTTGAATATTCCTATTCCTCCTAATGAAGGAATTATAACATGCCTCCCTATAGATTCCCAAGTTCTCTATGTCATCATATTCATCTGTGTTTCCTCATCTAGAACACAGTCAATGTCGAAGTATCCTATTCTTGCTTCAAGGAATTCTTTTTCTTTAAATATATTTGATAATTTGACATGTCGGTGGTCATTCAGGGTTTCTTTCATCTATAGAAATACTTTCTCTGATTATTTCCAGGATTCTATCAAAATCTTAGTTTCTGGATCTGCCTTAGGGTTTTTTTGGTTCATATTTATTCTTTCAACCTTAGCGATCATTCTAGGGAAATCCAATACTTCATGGTTCATAGATTTACAACAAAGAAAACTAGGTCTTCTCCTAGGGCATTCCTTAGCGAGATGTCCCGGTCTTATGGAACTGTAACAGAGGATTAATCATCTCTTTCTTTTAAATGATCCCCAACCTTCCCTATACTGTGTGCTAGGATCATGGTAGCTAACCTGCAAACATTTCTTTCTAGGATCCTGCATACACTTATTAGTCCAAACATTCTTTCTATGCATAGGTATAACATATTTTTCACTATTCTTATTAGATCTACTCATATCAAATATTCTTTCATCTATTAATACCCTAGTTTTCAAGCTAGGATAGAATCTATCAAACATACCTAGATCCATACTGTTGAAACACAAATTTCCACTTATCTTACTTCTACAGAGCTCAAAGCTCTCAGATCTTACCTCTTTTCTTCAGATCAAAATTCGTTTCTTGGCACAAAGCTTGTAAAACTAAGTAGACTACTATGCACTTAGAGCAACAGATCTATGCATAGAGCTTTCACAATTTCAGGTCGAATCTTTGCACAAAGCTTATTCTTCCTCAGCTCCCATAAATCACAGTTTCAGGTCCCGACAACAGAACCATTTGTTGGCACAGGGGCATACCTAGGGTTCAATGCTACAACAACACACCAACAAAACCCTAACTATTGGCCCTTTCGGCAACGCCTGTGAGCAGATGAAGTCTCACCTGAGGTAGAGGCAGGGGTGGTTGTCATACTCAGGTGTCTGCAACCTTATCTAGGACACATATATGTAATTATAATACTTAATAGAGCACTTAGCACCATCAGTTCATAATTATTTAACCAATCTCTACTTCGCAGATAAAATAGAACATTGCAACGTTCACCCAGATCTAATGTATCTAATAACTTAGCATAAAGAAATAGATTAGATCTAGCAGATTCGATCACTAAGAAAGTTCATATAGGTCGGATCTAGCGTCCAGGGTCATCATAAGCACAAACAGATATATCTATGTATGTCAAAGCACTTATCAAGTAAAGGCATAAACACATCAGAACATCACATAGAGCATAATAACACAGTATTTACGTGGTTCACCCCCACCCTGGGGCTACGTCCACCAAATCTTATTCTTTATTAGATTCAATCAGTCATCTACATGCACAGAGCCAAAAAAAACCTACTCCACATAGGATAGGAGATCTATGTGCACCTTGTTAGATCCTCCTTCCCCGAGCTAGGTCGAACACAAAGCCTTTCACAGATGGTTACAACCACATGCACTTAGCTCTACAAGTTTCTCACAATATGCACAGAACATATACAAACCGTACTTACACTTAGCACTTAGCGTATTGGCCTTGGCTACTTATGTCACCTAGCTACTTATTTATACTTTACAAAATAGGCCTAAACAAGGGTAAACCCATGGGCTGACATCCCATACCCGTTACATAATCCCAAATCCCAAAACGGACCCAAAAAGGGGCCGAGATCCCACGATCTCTGCTTCATCTTGCGCTCTGTCTTTGACAGGCTGTCGAAGTCCCAAAATAGGTCAAACTTGACAAAGGATCTCCCAAAACTTGGTCGAGGGCCAATAGTCCTCCAACTTCGTAAGTCCATACTTCTCAAACCGTGAGGAGTTATGTGACGTTCCACATGCCACTAGAAATGGCATGACATGTACTATCCATATATAATATTATTACCTTCAAATATATTAAAACTTGTACCATTATACATGAAACAACCTTGGGTACATTACCCAAACCTTTGTGCTACCAAAATTCACTACCAGACTTTCTTCAAGGGTTGACATCAATGAAAACCAACCTTAATCAACAATATCCTCCTTTGGCATTGATGGCAACACTCTGATGCAATACTAAAAATCCTATCACTCATGCTCCCCCTGGAAACATGACTCTATCCTCTACATCTCTTTGACCATTTCTCCCCATGGAACCATGCCTCTGTCCTCTGCATATGATGAATCTCTCCCCCTTTCTCATCAATGGAAAAGGTATATTTCCATTTGGGGTTGCTCCCCCTAACTGAACTGTCCTCTTTATGGCGCTTCCTCATTTACATCTAAGATATATAAGATATGAATTATAAAGAATTCATTTTCGAGTAGAAAAAAATCTTAGTCTTTGGTGAAGATACTCAAAGGCTTCCCGTGGAACTGGTTTTGTAAAGATGTCTGTCACTTGTTATTTTGTGCCCACATACTCAACTTTGATGTTCTTTTCTGCAACATGTTCCCGTAAAAATTGATACTTGATTGTAATGTGATTTGTCTTGGGGTGCATCATTGGGTTCTTTGAGATACTGATGGTGCTTGTATTATCATAATAGATTGGAATGGGCTCATCATACTCAACCTGTATATCTGTCAAATTGTGTTTCATCCAAATAACCTGTGTACAACATGTTGCTTCTTCAATATACTCTGCCTCAACTATAGATAGAGATATTGATGATTGTTTCTTACTTAGCCATGATACTAAACAATCACCCAAGTAGAATGATGCTCCACTAGTGCTTCATCGATCATCAATACAACCTGCCCAATCTACATCTGTGTAGGAAATAAGAGATAGATCATTTCCTTTTGGATACCATAATCCAAACTCTTATGTTCCTTTGAGATATCTGGAAATTATATTCACTGCTAATACATTTGATTCCTTTGGTGCTTCTTGAAATCATGTCACCTATACAATTGCATGCCTTACATCTAGTCTAGATGCTTTCACATATAGTAGGATGCCAATCATTGACCTGTATTGCCTCTGATCTGTAGACTTTGAATCATCATCTTTGCTTAACTTGCAACTGGTTTGCATGGGAGTGATAATTGGTTTGCAATCTTCCATTTCGAACCTCTTTATCATTTATATGATATACTTGGTTTGAGAAATAAAAATTCCTTGGTTTCTTTGACACATCTGAAGTCCCGGAAAGAAGGATAATTCTTCAAGTAATGACATTTCAAATTCATTCTTCATATCCTTTGCAAATTTCTGGATTAATCTGTCATCATCACTACCAAAAATAATATCATCAACATAAACTTCAATTAATAAAATATTACCTTGACTTACCTTGATGTAGAGGTTGTTTTCTACACTTCCTTTTCTAAACCCTGCCTGCTATAGATATTTAACCAGTCTAGAGTACCATGCTCTAAGAGCCTGTTTTAGACCATACAAGGCCTTCTTTAATTTGCACACATAGTCTGCATTCTATGACAACTGAAATCCTTCTGGTTGTTCAATGTAAACTTCTTCTTAAAGTTCCCCATTTAGAAAAGATGATTTTGCATCCATCTGATACACTTTAATATTTTTGGACCATGCATAAGCTAAAAGAAATCGAATTGCTTCCATTATGGAAACTGGGGAAAATGTCTCTTCAAAGTCAATTCCTTCAACCTATGCATATCATTTACATACCAATCTATATTTGTTCCTTGTAACCTGTCCATATTCGTTCAATTATTCATGTATACCCACTTTGCGTCGATCACATTATTATCCTTTGGTCTTGGAACCAATTCCCAAGTGTCATTTTTCTCTATTTGATCCAATTCTTCATCCATGGCCTTATTCCAAAATTCATCCTTGCTAGACTATTCAAAACAGGTTGGTTCAATCGTAGATGTGAGTGCTAGGTGTGTTTGTTCTGGTGAATCGATTCTTCTTCTAGTCTCAACTCATGAGTCTTTGTTTCTGTTAATCTTATCTGAAGGATGATTCTTTTGTACTCGTCTGCTAGGTGTCTTTGTAGGCACTTGTTGAATTTTCTCTTCTGATTTTGTTGGATTCTCTTCATATTCCTCTTCTTCTTCCTTTTCATCTTCTGCTTCTTCTTTGAAAAGTTGTTCCATTGATTCATTTCCTTCTTCCTTATATTCTAGTCTGCCTATTTCATCAATTGTTACGTTGATGCTTTCTACAACTTTGTTCAATCTCAGATTGTAACACTTGTATGCTTTCCTTGTACTTGAGTAACCAACAAATACTCCTTTATACACACGATATTCAAACTTTCCCATTTTTCCATCTTCTCTTTTGATGTAGCATTTGCTTCCAAAAACTCTGAAGTGCTTCACATTTGTTGGTCTTCCTTTCCATAGCTCGTAGGGAGTTTTGTCAGTGTCATTTCTGAGCATTAATCTGTTTTGAATGTGAATTGTTGTATGCATTGTCTGTGTCCAAAATATATCTGTCAATTTGGAATCCATTAGCATTGTTCGATCCATTTCCTGTATTGTCATGTTCTTTCTTTCAACAACTCCATTCTGTTGAGGTGTCCTAGCAATGAAGAATTACCTTTTTATTTCATGACTGTTGCAGTAGTCCATAAATTCCTTTGAAGTGAACTCTCCTCCATTATTAGATCTCAAGTATTTGATTTTTGAATCCATTTCATTTTCAACCATTTCCTTATATATCTTGAAGTTTTCAAAAGCTTCTAACTTATTCTTGAGAAAGAAATCTGCAGTCATTCTTGTATAATCATCAACAAATAACATAAAGTATTTCTTACCTTTTAAACCCTTTTGTTGTAGTTGGTACAACTAGATCAGTATGCACAATTTCCAGTGGTCTTGTCGTTGAATATTCCTTTGATTTGAACCTAGTCTTTGTTTTCTTTCCTTGTTGGCAATGCTTGCATAAAGTGTTGGTTGGTTTCGTGATCCCGGCCATTTCTCTTACTGCTTCAATTTTGTTGACTTTGACAATGTTATCAAAATGTATGTGATCCATTCTTTTGTTCCATATCCAACTTTCATCTTCCTTTCCTAGATAACACTTTTCATTTCCAATTCCACTTAATACATATATGTTTCTTGAAGTTCTCGCAGCTGTAACAATCAATTTTCCTGAACCTTCTTTTCTTATCTCTCACTTTTGTGAATCAAAATTAAATTTATGACCTTGGTCACACATTTGACTCATACTTAGAAGATTACATTTCATATCTTCTACTATTAGAACATTTTATACCTTGGTATTCTTGTTCCCAATTCTGATTGTTCCTTTTCCAATGATTTTAGCTGAATCATCATTACCGAAGGAGACTAATCCATCTATTTCCTTTAGTAATGTAAGAAACATGTCTCTATCATCTGTCATGTGTTTTGAACAACCACTGTCAACAGACCAACCATGTTTCTCCTTCTTATCTTGTAGAGTGAGTGTGCATTATGTATTGCTATACTGATCATGATTTCTTATCCATGTCCTTTTCTGAGGTTCTTGTCTATGACTGTTGTTATTCCGTTGTGGTTCTATAGGAGGGAATGTCATTCTACAATATTTGGCCATGTGTCCAAAATTGTTACATTTGTAACATTCCACTTTAGTGCTCAAAGATTCAAACTTGTTGTAACTTATTCTTTGTGTTTCACTAGGCCTTATTGGATAACCCCTTTGTGTATGACTTTCAAAGTTATTTTTGTTCCTGTTGTTAGCTCTGCAATTCACATATTTATGTCCAAAATTATTACATGCATAACATAAACCAAAAAATATAGTTTGATACCTAGGAGTTGAAGATCTTTTGAATGGAGGAACTCTTATAAATTCTTCTTCTTCCTGAGGCCTATCTGTCGGTTGTTGATTCTGAAATATGAATCTTCTTAGTGGAGGAGTGTCCCTGTAATCTTCCTTGTAGATCTTCCTATCCCCCTTGATTGTTTCTGCATAGATTTTTGGATATGTTTCTTTCTTTGTTGTTTTGAAGCTTGATCATTTTTCTGTCTGATTGTATCCAAGTCCGGACTTGTGATGATGATATTTTTGACTGCTGATAATGTCATCCAAAACTTTTGAGATGTTCTACATATTTTTATTTTGAATATTCTTTCTTAATGTGACAATCTTTGCTTCCAAATTTCCAATGATCTTGTATTTTTGTTCTAGATGTTTTTTGAGTGCTCCTTCAATTCTTTTATCTTCTTCTATTTGAGCCTTCAAATTTTTGATCATTTGTTCTAGTTCTTGAGTGTCTTCTCTCTTGTCTAGTTCTGACTTTCTTGTCTAGTTTTGCTTGTAGTTTCTTGTTTTTCTTCTTTTCTCTTATGATAACTTCTATGACACACATTAATTCCTCTCGATAGTCAACTTCTGTCTCTTCAATTTCTTCTTCGACTTCTTCATATTCTTCTTCAGTGTCTTCTTTATCAAAGTCTTCTACTACCATGAATATAACTCTTTATGTCTCACTGTCACTGACTTCATCTTCATCTGATGATGAGATGTCTTCTTTGGTGCATAAGCTTTTATTGAAAATTTTCTTTGTGGTTCTTTTGCCTTTATATGTTTGTTTTCCTTTTGAGTAACCTTCATCATTTCTCTTTTTATTATAAGGACATTTGTTAGAAAAATGACCAATACCATCACAATTAAAACAAATTAAAGGAAGCTTACCTCTATACCTACCATCGGTTCCCTTGTTCATTATTTTGACAAAGTTGGCCACTTATTCATCATCTTCCAAGACATCACTGTTGTTGTTATGTTCTTCCTTTTTCCTTCCCTTTTACTTTGAATTTTTGGATTCTTTGAAGGTTTCTTATTTTATATCATGATTTTCCTATTCAGTTCTCATTTCATATGCTGTGAAGATTGCATGTAATTCATCCATGCTTATTTAGTTTAGATCTGATCTTTCTTCTAGTGCTGATATCTTAGGGTCAAATCTCATAGGAAGAAATCTTAGTACTTTTTGAACAATTATAGATTCTTTGATTTCTTCTCCCAATCCTATGATTGCATTTACTGTTTCATCAACTCGTAAAAAATAAGTTGCATTATTCTCATCTTGCTTCATATTAAGTTGTTCAAACTCACCTCTGTAAGTTTGAATATTTGTTACTTTGAATTTTGAATCTCCTTCATAAATATTTTGAAGTTTGTCCCAAATCTCTTTAGCGGATTTACAATGTGCAACTTTGGTGAATATTGTTTCACTAAGACCATTTAGAAGTTCATTTTTGGTTTGAATTATTCTGACCGAGTTTCACTGCTTTTCCATTTGTTGGAGGAACTGCTGGTGTTGTGTATCCATCTACAAATGATTTCCAAATTTCAAATCCCTGTGCCTGTATATATGTTTTCATCCTTATGCTCCAAAATTCATACTTTTGTCCATTGAACTGTATTATTCCATTTTTATACAATTTGTTTCACTCCATGATCTACCTTTCAGTGGTTAAAACAATGTCTAAAGGAACCTGCTCTGATTCCAATTGTTGGATTACTGAATGGGGGAGTGAATCAGTAATAGAGAAATTTAATCCTTTTTAACCATACAACAATGTAGCATTATCATCCAATAACTGCAGAGTAAATAATAAATGAACAAATGAACAATCATACACATACATAATACACCAGTTTTTTATGTGGAAACCCAAAGCAGGAGAAAACCACAAAATGATTTTTCTTATATGTCTTGAAGAATTACATTCATTAGAAGCACCAACTTCCTTTTTTTTCCAGCTGCAACTGGAAGGAGGCTCCAACCCCCTTGTTTCTCGGGATATAGCCTGAAGGAAGCTCCAACTCCCCTATTATCTAGCTACAAGCAGAAGGAGGCTGCAACCCCCTATGTTCTCCGACTACAACCTATACCAAACAATATGTAATCAACTTGTACCATAAAAAAATGAAACAAACCATGTACCAAGTATGTACCAATCACGTGTCAACTACTTATCAACTATGACTCATCAATATGTACCAACATCATCAACTATACACCTCATGTATGTGCCAACTCATCAACTACTTGTCTCAACCATGTACCCAACTTGTACCTCAATCAAAAGACCTCATCAACTTCATCATCCAAACATGATTTGTAACTGTGTAATAGAACTGGTTTATATGATCACATACCTGGAAACCTTCCTTAACTTTAACAACAAGAGACTAGCATTTTCATCAAACTTTTCTTTAGTCTCACATGACTAGTTTTGGATTAGCTAACAACCCTAACTTGAAATAATCATAACTATGTACCTGTAATGAATAAAGATATGAAATTGATACAAAATTTTCTTCAGTGTGTTTTATGAAATTCCTCCAGGTATCACTACTTGGAACCTCTGTGAAAAGGATTTATAGCAAAAATGGCATACCTTGCTGAATTCTGGATTATTCTAGAGATCGACCTTGTAGAGTGTGCCCCGTACGGAATATTTGTTGAATCGATATAAACATTTTACAAAGAATACTACAGAATGTAATCTAACCAAAAAATTTGGTATTACTAAATTTGGATATCTTATGAAGAATTTATGACATTTTTACCCAAAACACTTGTTTTAG
>JZKD02S1661808.1:5908-16894 GCA_000966675.3 Picea glauca
GCATGGTTGATGCACTTGTTTATGGTACAGGTTGATTACAGGTTGAGGTATAGGTTGATGCATGGTTGATGCATGGTTCAAATTTATTGGTATAGGTTTATAGTGGTATATCTCACAATGATAGTGTGACAGTGGTTCCATCATTCTACTTCTACATCAGGGTGGCATAACGGGGCAAGGACAGGTGGTTGTAACCACCTTCTTGTTGTAGCCGGAGAACATTGGGGGTTGTAGCCTCCTTCTCATTGTAGCCAGAGAATTTGGGAGTTGGAGCTTCCCTCAGGTTGTAGCCTGAGAAACTAGGGGGTTGGAGCCTCCTTCCAGTTGCACCTGGAAAACAAAAGAAGTTGGTGCTTCCAATGAATGTAATTCTTCAAGACATATAAGAAAAAGAATTTTGTGGTTTTCTCCAGATTTGGGTTTCCACGTAAAACACTGGTGTACTGTATATGTGTGTGATTGTTTATTTCTTACTGCTCATTATTGGATAATAATTCTACATTGATATAACATTTGAAGAAAAAGGATTATAATTCCGCTATTACTGATTCACCCCCCCTCTCAGTAATCCAACACTATTATGTTGTCATGGTTGCATTCTATGTTATCAATCACTGACAGAGAGAAGGAGCTTCTAGTTAGGAAGTTACTTCTATGGCTATGGTGGAAATTTTATTTCACCTAGCACCATGTAAAAATCAATTAGTTTAGGACTATACATAAATAATCTCAATGGAGAAAGTGTGTTTATTTTTGTTTTTACTTATCGTATTTTATTCCTCAGTAGGGTGTTTTGAGCTTGAATCCATATCCCAACAAAAGGAGAATGGAACTTCAAAAGGAGATATTAGAGCCTCGCATGGAGGACTCTATCCCCCATGGAGCCTAATGTTATCACATATTTTTACGGGGGGTGTTTTCCCTTAGAAGTTGGCCATTGGGTGACCCAATGAAAAATAAGGGGTTTAAAAACCCAAAAATGTGTTTTATTCAAGGTCAAGGCACACACTCTTATGGTCATCAAAAATCCAATCAAGAATAGGCTCAGTCTCAGCCATCTGATTCAGTAGGACACATGGCACCATATCTGAACCATGGAAAAAATCATTTCGGGAAGGCTGAAGTAAGAAATGCCAATGTCTCGAGTCCCAAAATGCCGATGGACCTAGGTCCTGAAATGTCGATGGCCTGAGGTCCCGAAATATCGATGGCCCGAGGTCCCAAAATGTCGATATTCATCTGATTCGTTAATCCAAGAAAGTCATAGATCATCGATCTCATGAAGTCTCAATACGATGAAGAGTAGATCTGGACTGTAGATCTTATAGGGACAAGTGGCAGCCGATTTGATGGTTCGTGGAAGAAACTTTCGAGGGTTTTGGAAGGATTCAAAAGTGAGTATATCTAGGGCATCCAAACCAGAGGGGCATGTGGAAGAATATAAATGAAATCATGATTTCAGTAGTAGGAGATTTCAGCGTGGAGCAAGGTGCAAAATCCCGAAATATGAAATTGTGAAGTGCTCAAGGAGTGGGCCTAGGGTTACATCCTGTGATCAGGTGGAAGGCAATTCCAAGAGGAAAGATCCCATCACGAGGAGCATCAGTTGTCGAATGCATAGCATATTCGACCATCGATCTAACAGGGCCATTTCACAATATCGGGTATCGAAGATTGTATTCATGCGATGTGAAAACCCCCGAAATGTGAAATCACGATGTGCCCAGGAGCTGGGCCAAGGGTCACAGCTCGAGGTCATATGGAAAGTAGTGGAAAGAGGAAATCACCCATCGTGGGGAGACTCAAATACTAGATGCATAGCAGATCCGAGTGTCAATCTGAGAAAGGCCTTTTCACGAGTTCGACCATCGGGATATTGGGAATCAAGTGCAGAGACAACTCCTGAAATGTGAAATTCTGAAATATTGTATGGAATGAGCGCTGGGTCATGGCTCAAGTTCCCATGTAGTTAAAGGAACCGAGTTCACATGAGATTCCCTAAGGGATGAAACGCTAGTGTTGGCCACTAAAAGAGGTCATTGAATTTTCTAGGTGCCAAATCGACTCAACCTCATTCAGATCCCGATGAAGCAACTATGGAAATAGGTGCTGGTAGTTGAAAACTCATCTCATCCCATGAATGAAAAGAATGGAGGAGTCAGCCATGGAAAATAGATTTTTCAGCCCATGGTACCCCTATGAGTGGTTTTTCCTGCAAGACCATACTGATTTGAATTTGCATCTGGGAAAGGAATTCTTGCATAGTTTGACCGAGAAGATGTCACACCATGGAAGTTCGAGAACGCTTATGCTGGGAAGATTTTTTAGTATATATATGGAGTTATGTTATTTTGTAAGGGTTGGTATTTGGTTGAGCAGAGTCCCAAACTACAATTTTTTTCTACCAGTGTTGTTCTCTAGTTATGTAATCGACTTAAGACTTTCATGTTAATAGAAGTCATCTTCCCTCTTTCCATTTTTTTTGTAAAAGATGTTTAAAACACTCGGGCATGGATGATCCAGTCGAGGATCGTTATACTGTTGTAATGGAGGTTTGATTATAGTGGTATCATTGTTAGTTTTATTTATTTCTCTGTGTATATGTTTCCTTCTCACATTGAATGGCTTGGGCATGGAGAATCCAGTCGAGCTGTTGCATTTGCAATATGATGGAGGTTTGAACATGTTGCAACTGTAACTATGTCCCTTGTAGATATATTTTAGTGTCTGAATTTGAGCTCAAGAATTCTGTTGAGCTTGGTTTTTCTTCTCTGATCTACTGGAAGGCCTGATTCCTAGAGAAGTATCCTTCACCTTTTCTCTTAATTCTTCCCTCTGCTCTCGCTTTAACTCAATTTACTGACTGATGTTAATGTGTCCCTCACTTCCCTATGCATTTATTGTGTAGTTCTGTGTTGAACATATTTCATGTTGTTGAGTTTTGGCCATCGACCATCCACATTTAAACCAACATCCACCCCAAACACTGGTGGGTACTGATCTTACCTCCGCCACAATACAAAGGTGACTTCCGATGCTAATAGTGTCAATCTTGGTTTTTCCAGATTGGACTAAAGAGTTCAATGTTCATGTCGATGCCTCGTCCATTGCATTGGGAGCAGTTTTGGCATATCCAGGTGCAGGAGACATTGACCACCCTATAGAATTTGCTAGCAAGAAGTTCTCTATAGTTGAAAGGAATTATACTACCACCTAAAGAGAAGGCTTGGCTATGGTATATGCACTACATAATTTTAGACATTACTTGTTAGGATGACATTTTAATATGTTCATTGATCACTCTGCCTTGAAGTACTTAGTCAACAAGCTAGTGTTGGGGTGGAGAATATGCAGATGGATACTACTATTATAGGAGTATGACTTTGAGATTGTGGTCAAGCCAAGATGAATGAATAAAGGACCTGATCACTTATCCATGTTGGAACATGGAGAGGAACC
The DNA here is from genome assembly GCA_000966675.3 of Picea glauca. NCBI lineage: Eukaryota > Viridiplantae > Streptophyta > Pinopsida > Pinales > Pinaceae > Picea > Picea glauca. The sequence continues at coordinate 9,368 of JZKD02S1661808.1, forward strand.
TACCATTCTGGAAGATACACTACTAGATGCATAATTGCTAGCCATTAGAAAAGTTGATGATCACTTCACTGAGATAGTTCAGTTCCTATCTGCAAGAATGGAACCTCGCGAGTATACATTCATTCATAAGAAACAATTAGTAGTCCACGCTACATATTTTCAAATTATAGTTGGAAAATTGTATAAGATGCAACCAGATGAGATCTTGAGGAGATGCGTTATGGAGGCAAAAAGACAATTGATTCTTGTAGAATCACATGAAGGCATTGTAGAAGGACATTATGTAGGGAAAGAAACAATGAAAAAGGTTCTCATAGCTAGCCTCTGGTGGCCTAATTTACATAAGGATGCTAAGGAATACTACAGAGCATGTGATGTATGTCAAGGGGTAAGGAATCCCTCTAGATGGGATGAGATGCCTCTGGCACCGAAATTAGCATTACAAGTATTCGAGAAATAGGCCATTGACTTTGTGGGACCTATTAACCCACTAGGAAGGCGCACAAGAGCTTGATATATCATCACTTCTATAGAGTATTTGACCATATGGGAAGAAGAAAGAGCATTTAAGGACTATAGTACAGCCACAACTGCGCAGTTCATATTTGAGGATATTATAACCAAATTTGGATGCTCGAAGATCCTCATGAGTGACCAAGACACAAATTTCATCAAGAAGACTATTGAAGCCTTGACTTGGGAATTTGAAGTTCACCATCAGAAGAGCACACCATACCACCCACAGGAGAATGGTATAGTCAAATATTTCAATAAGATATTGGAGACAACACTGACTAATATTTGCAGTGTTAATATAGATGATTGGTATTTAAGAATTCCAATAGTACTATGGACCTACATAAATACTTGCAAAAAGTTAACTACACAAACTCCCTTTAAGTTGGTATATGGCTTGGAAGCAGTGGTACCTATGGAATACTTGGTTCCCAGTTTAATAATTGTCGCATTCACAGTTATGGATGATGCAGGCACTATTCAATATAGGCTTGCGCAATTTCTAGAACTGGAGGAAGATAGGTTTATTGCAGGATTTCATCAACAAGTACAGAAAGAAAGAGAAAAGGCTTACCATGATAGACATATCAAGAGGAAATCATTTAAGAAAGAAGATTTGGTATTGTTATATGACAAAAAGTTCAGGAAGCATCCAGGGAAGTTCACGACACATTGGATTTAGCCATTTGAGGTTGCCTATGTCACAGAAGGAGGAGATGAACAATTGAATATATTTAATGGATAATGGAAAGAAGGTTTGGTAAATTGGGGCAGGTTTAAATTGTATTATGACAACCAACTTCCTCACAACTCTCAGTAAAAGCACTAGGAAGAAGGGTCTAGGTACCAGGTGTAGTTGAAACTGGGTACCAGACACATAAAATATAGTCTGCATAAGATAGGGAGGGACAAATCAGAAAGCACAGGCTGCTCTGCGTAGTCTTCAGTCGAAGTAAAATAGTAGGATCAATCTTCTAGTGAATTAGGAAAAGTTACATGTGAGTGTTTGGAGACTTTTTTCCCTTAGTTATGTAAGAAAGAGAATATTAAGAAAGAAAGGTGAAATAGGAACTATGTGGAAGGCACAGTAACTGAGTAAGTTTTGAAATGGGTAAAGAAGCAAAAAATAAGGAGAAAAGTAAAGGAAAAGCTAGTCATTGGAAGAGAAGATCGAGGAAGACAAAGCATTGAAGAAAATGGATCGTGGACAAATCAGCAAGAGGAAAAAGACATCAACAATTTCTTTGGAGAACCTCATGGTAAATAAGGAAGGACAGGCTGGAAAAGCCCTTAAAACATGAGCCAAGTGGACCTAGAGTTTTGGATCTAGGGTTTTGACACCTAGGCTTCGGTCTAAGGTTTTCCGAGACTCATGTAATTTATAAATAAAGGTCTAGAGGACCTGGGAGTTTTGGGGTTCTAATTTGACTCTAGCTTGATTGTCGTATGTTGGTTGTTGTTGATTATTATTGTTGAGAGAAATATTGAGTCTGTATTCTGGATCTTCAGTTGTGTTCGAGGATCAACCCTGTAGCTGGGTGTGTAGGAAGGGAAGAGAAAGAGAGAAAGAGAGATAAACTTGTACCTAAGTGCGCAAATAGAACTGTATGTGTAGCCTCCCCAAGGCCGAGCCCCAATGTAAACCATGATCTGAAAGATATTGTAAATATGTATTATAGGCTGGTGCGCCAAGTTTTGTATAAGCCGGTAGGCTTATGTATTTGATTAGGCCAGAGAGCCTAAGGGTAGAAGGCCACGGGTCTGGATTTTGTATCTGTATGTATGAAACACTTCAATAAAAGGGATTAAGGGCTGGAAGGTGGGAAAAAGGGGCTGGGTGTTGAACCTAGGGACTAAGCCTAGGGGGCTTAGGCCTGGAATAATATTTTAATATTATTTCCAAAAAGAGCCATGTACATATTATTTTACCCTAAGTTCTTTGGAAGGACGAGTGAATTCCAAATGTGAAGGAACAAGCTTCATGGGTGACAAGTGTCAACCCATGTGCATGCAGTTAAAACTGCCGAAGCAAGACGTGTTGGGGGTTCTTCTCCCATTTCCGTCGACTGTTGCATAGGTTCCTCCTCAATTCGACTGGACTGTCTGAGCATGAATGGGTCGAACCTTTGCAGAGATACCCTCGTGCATCTTCTGTGCATCTTCTGCACCGTACACCCCTTGAACCGGAAGCCTGTGTAGACTTTGGGAAAAAGTTTGTGTTTGTTCTGGAAAGCTATTTCATCCTCCGAACCGGAAAAAGGCCCGTGTCATTATGAGACAGGCCGTACATTCTGTTCTGAACCATCAATCCTGTGAGTGGAATCTTTGTACACCTTGTGAAATCCCAAAACCGAAATCGTGAGTCTATTTCGTGATTGTTGAGCTTGTTTGGGAAGCCCATGTCTGTTTCCCAGTTGGATGTTGTGGCCACGCAGTGCTGGACTGCGCGTGGCTTACTGGCCAGTGTGAACTCGTGCTTAGCCTATGTGTAACCTCTATCCAGGTGAGGGAGGTGATTGTGGTTTGAGGAGGCAGGTTGTCAGGCCTGCGAGCAACTCTTTCTAGGTGAAAGAGCTTGTTGGGAAGTGTTTTCTTCCAGAGAGTGTCCAGCACTAGCTACGGGCTCTGAGACTTCCTGATTCGGCCTATTTCTGAGACCCAGAAGGGGAGTTTAGCACCGATGGACTGTACGTGTGAAGGTGTATACTCCCGGGCGGAACAGGCATGTGGGGAATGAGGGTCTGGTAGTAGTGGGCATAAGATGGAATCTTTGGGAAGAATCCTTCTAGATATTTCTGTGATGTCTTCCCTGTAATCTCAGCCTAGCCTAGGATCCCTTGCCTTGGGGTGGAGCTCGATCCCCAACTCGGGGGTGACCCACTGTTGAGTTGATGAACAGTGTGGTCTAAGGCTGGGAGGTTAGTGGAAGGCCTGCACTTGGTTGGTGAATTCTATAGTTGTTCAAGATAAGTACCTAAATTATGTTATTATCCCATTTGGCATGACTGTGTTGTTCATGTATCATGTTTTTCCGCTATGTAAATGAGTTACTGTTGAATGCTATGGAATGTTAAATTATAGCAGTAACCATATATGTTTCACTTTGTGATTTAAATGTGTTTAATTATGTTAAATGCATGCGCTTATAAGGTCTGTACAAATTATGTAATCAATCATGTATAGAATGGTAACTAAGAGGTTTGGAAACCTCGGTAGTGAAAGGGTACACTACAGTATGTTTTCATCTAATATATCAAGAAACATAGTTTTGTGTATGTATCCCTAGGGAGAGGGTGAACCACGTATATCTTGTTGTTCTTTTTGGTTGGTTGATGTATACATAAGACGGTAGGATTATGTATTTGATTAGGCCAGAGAGCCTAAGGGTAGAAGGCCACGGGCCTGGATTTTGTATCTGTATGTATGCAACACTTCAATAAAAGGGATTAAGGGATGGAAGGTGGGAAAAAGGGGTTGGGTGTTGAACCTAGGGACTAAGCCTAGGGGGCTTAGGCCTGGAATAATATTTTAATATTATTTCCAAAAAGAGCCATGTACATATTATTTTACCCTAAGTTCTTTGGAAGGACGAGTGACTTCCAAATGTGAAGGAACGAGCTTCATGGGTGACAAGTGTCAACCCATGTGCATGCAGTTAAAACTGCCGAAGCAAGACGTGTTGGGGGTTCCGCTCCCATTTCCATCGACTGCTGTGTAGGTTCCTCCTCGATTCGACCGGACTGTCAGAGCATGAATGGGTCGAACCTTTGCAGATATACCCTCGTACATCTTCTGCACCGTACACCCCTTGAACCGGAAGCCTGTGTAGACTTTGGGAAAAGTTTGTGTTTGTTCCGGAAAGCTATTTCATCCTCTGAACCGGAAAAAGGCCTGTGTCATTCTGAGACAGGCCATACATTCTATTATGAACCATCAATCCTGTGAGTGGAATCTTTGTACACCTTCTGAAATCCCGAAGCCGAAATCGCGAGTCTATTTCGTGATTGCTGAGCCTGTTTGGGAAGCCCATGTCTGTTTCCCAGTTGGATGTTGTGGCCACGCAGTGCTGGACTACATGTGGCTTACTGGCCAGTGTGAACTCATGCTTAGCCTATGTGTAACCTCTATCCAGGTGAGGGAGGTGATTGTGGTTTGAGGAGGCAGGTTGTCAGGCCTGCGAGCAACTCTTTCTAGGTGAAAGAGCTTGATGGGAAGTGTTTTCTTCCAGAGAGTGTCCAGCACCAGCTACGGGCTCTGAGACTTCCTGATTTGGCCTATTTCCGAGACCCAGAAGGGGATTTTAGCACCGATGGACTGTGCGTGTGAAGGTATATACTCCCGGGTGGAACAGGCATGTGGGGAATGAGGGTCTGGTAGTAGTGGGCATAAGATGGCATCTTTGGGAAGAATCCTTCTAGATATTTCTATGATGTCTTCCCTGTAATCTCAGCCTAGCCTAGGATCCCTTGCCTTTGGGTGGAGCTTGGTCCCAGCTCGGGGGTGACCCACTGTTTAGCTGATGAACAATGTGGTCTAAGGCTAGGAGGTTTGTGGAAGGCCTGCACTTAGTTAGTGAATTCTACAATTGTTCAAGATAAGTACCTAAATTATGTTATTATCCCATTTGGCATGACTGTGTTGTTCATGTATCATGTTTTTCCGCTATGCAAATGAGTTACTGTTGAATGCTATGGAATGTTAAATTATAGCAGTAACCAGATATGTTTCACTCTGTAATTTAAATGTGTTTAATTATGTTAAATGCATGGGATTATAACGTCTGTACAAATTATGTAATCAATCATGTATAGAATGGTAACTGAGAGGTTTGGAAACCTTGGTAGTGAAAGGGTACACTACAAATTGGTATCAAAGCTAAGGTTTCGACACTGAGCCTAGATGGGCCAGTTGAGTGGTCATTGGACCAAGGGTGAGAGGAGAAATTGTGTTTAGAAGACCAATTTCGGACCCTGGTTTGCTCCGAAGCATCAAGGAGACACTCAAAGAGTTTTATTAAGCTCAGGATGTATAGCGGTACTATGAAACCGTAGCTAGTATGGTCTATGACCACAGGAAGACAGGTCTCTACACCAATGGTGTTAGAACCGTCGTATCTGTTCAGAAGGGAAGGCGAACCCTTGTAACCGTCAGATCTGGAGAACGTGCACAAGGTTTAAAGCCTTTGGATACTGCACAGGAGGTTACGACCACATCGAGAGTTTAAACTCGGGAGGATCATGAGTCATAAGATCCATGTGGGATTAACCGTTAAGCGTCCGAGTCGACAAAAGTTGTGCAGGATTTAAGTCCTCATGGGTAGAGGAGAAGTCCCGGAGAGGCGTCAGGATATTAGAGTCATCGGTGTTTTACTAAAGCAGAGAATCGAGACCTTGTGATTCTTGAAATCCCGAGGAGGGATTATAGCCATAGGATCTCAAGGAGGACACATGTCAGAATCCTGTAGAGAGTCAAAAATTGGAGAATCGGAGTTCTCGAGCACCGAGAAATCTCGTCACATGAAATCGCGATCCGCGATTTCACTACAAGATCTGGACCGTTCATATTAGGGAACACGTGGTAGAGATCTTCCATCAGGGAAAGTCCTGACAAGGAGTAATTTCATCAGTGTTTGAAGTTCATCGGGAGATGAGGAGCCCCAGTGACAAGTGATTCATACACTTTGAAACTCCGAAACCTGAAACCTCGATGAGCGGTTGAGTACGGTCACAGAGTAGAGGTCACATGGACCTTACGTAATCGCGAAGGGTTAAATAAAAAGGTGCGTCGGCATATCGGGAATCGCTATATCGGAGATCTCGGAAGCAAAGGATTCGTGCATTGGAAAATCGCGATACGCGATTTCCCGATAAGGCCTAGGAGCGTGGGGCCACACCAACTGTCAGGAGGACAGGTGGCAGATTCTTTTTGCGACAGGAAAAAGGACTGTTGACAATTCAACGACTGGGCCCCATCGGGGATCCTGTGAGCGTATGATCATTGACATTGAAACCGCTGAAACCTGATGGGGTAAAGTGGAGGTCATATAGTATGGTCATGTGGACCAGAGGCTGAGCCGGGAGAGCTAGCCAGTGTAAAAGCACATCGAGAATCGGAGGATCGGAGGTTGTGAGTGCATGTGCATCGTGACATCACAAATTCTGAAACCCCGATAAGAGGATTGATCACGGTCATGGGCAGTGGTCGTATGGAAAGGCTATAGCCTAGAGGGCTAGCACGGATGGAGTCCATCGGAAATCGAGAAATCGGGGATTCCGCTGTCCATAGTTTTGGCACATTTCGATTTGCGAAGCCTCAAACCCCAATAAGAAAAAGTTCGGGGTCACGAGTCCACGGTCACATGATGTAGAGCCCATAGCAGGGGTTACCGCGTAAAGGTAGCGCATCAGGAAATCGGAAATCGGGGATTCAACCCTACAGAACAATGCCGGTTTCAAAACCCCAATAGACGTAACCCCGATAGAAGGAAGGGAGACCCCGAAAAGTTTCATGTGGGAGGAGAACTTCCCGATGAGGAAACAGGAAAACTTCAAGACACCCGAAAAACACAGAGCCAGACAGAGCTTGGAAAACTTATGAAGTTGAAATGTCTTTCATTCTTGTTTGTGTTAGTTATGAATGTTGTGGGTTATTCATGAAGTTTAATGGCCTGACAATTTCGAATTCAATTGCACAGTGCATGTGTAGATTTCAAAGAAGGCCAAAAATCCAGAGAATCAACGCCAAGTATGGAGTGGGGAAGAATGCAAATTATCCCTAAAATGGAAGACGAACAAGAAGGAAAGGATGTTAACATGGGAGTCGAAGGATCGAACCCTAATGGGCATGGAAAAGAGATGGATAAGAAAGGACATATGATGAAAATCATTGAAGGGCTACAAAGAGAGGCCAAGGAGCATCGAGCTGATAGCCGAAAGCTCATGAAAGTCAAGGATCAGCAAGGGAAATTAAACTTAAGATTCTTGCAGAGTCTGGAAAGAATAGAGAAGAAAC
>JZKD02S1661808.1:52809-67632 GCA_000966675.3 Picea glauca
TCACTAGATAGATATTCAATGAACTTGTGTGTAAGAAAGAGAGTCTCTTGATGTGTATTTATACTCTTCCATTTAACTTATTTTCAACCACTTTAACCTTAATTAATTTCTTGTTAAAACTGTTTTACCCTTTAACCGATTTACTCTTTTTCCTAATTTTAGGGTAATAACTATTTTACCCTTTTCCTAATTTTAGGTTCATAACTGTTTTACATTTTTTTCCCTAATTTTAGGGTCATAACATTTTTACTCGTTTTCCTAATTTTAGGGTCATAATTGTTTTACCCTTTTTCCTCATTTTAGGGTCATAATTGTTTTACCCTTTTTTCTCATTTTAGGGTCATAACTATTTTACCCTTTTTCTTAATTTTAGGGTCAACATGTACTTTCTTGTTGCAACTACTTTACTCATAGTTAGAAAAATAATAATTTCTTTGTTACAACTACTTTACCCATAATTAACTTTTTGTTGCAACCACTTTGACTAGCAAACTTCTTGAAGACTTTCTAGAGGCTTCTAGAATAATTGACTTCTTGTTGACCTTCTAGGAGATTCTAGATTATTCTTGAGGATCCTCCAATATTTACAAAGCCATATCTCCTCAACCATAAGGAGTCATGTGATGTACAACCTATCCCCAGAAATGGCATGACACATACTATCCATCTATAAGTGTATTACCTTCATCTACATTTTCCTTCATGTATTTATTTCTCTATCAATTGTGGGTTCCATGACCATACCCTCGAGGATACATGTAGACTTCATCAAATTCACCCAACACATATGTTGACATCAACCAATGCATCAATGGAAACTAAATATACATCTATATTAACCACATCTATAGGGATTTTGAACTTCTCCAAGGGTTGACATCAATGACAACCAACTGTCCAAACAAATTGTCCAACAATTGTTAGATACATTTAGAAATATGGTATCGGTAAAATGGTTAAACTGTGTGTGATTTTTAGTTGATAATCTACAGTAAGTTAAAGAGCACAAAATATTAATTTTAAATGTGTATTCACATGTAATGTTGCTGAGCTAGTGGCTAGGTATGTTACAAAAGCATCGATGATATAAATATCATTTCCCAAATCTATTTTGAGTGTGTGAGAATATGTGTGAGTGTGAAGAAAATATTTAAGGCTCTGAGGTTTGAGGACGCCAGAGAATGAAAGGAAAATGTAATTGTTTAAGGCTAGCTGGGAGGTGCAAGGTCTAAGAAACTTTCAAAATAAAGAAGATTGAGAACTGAAGGAATGTGTTGTGACAATAGATACAAAGACACAATTTTATGCAAGTGAAGGGTTGAGGGAAAGAGAATATTTCAAATTATTGATAGATTGAGGAGATTGGTGTATGTAGTAGGTTGGTGCCCACATATTATTGATTTGGTGCTCAACTAAAGGGATTGGTCACTCTTGTAGATTGGTACCTGCAAATATTGTATTTTTATGTTCGTTCCTACATGCATTTCTCGATTGGTGCTCAGCTAAGGGGATTGGTGTCTCCTTTAGGTTGGTGCATGGAAACATTGTAATAGCAGGTTGGTGCCTACATCATTTTATAAAATAATTTTTTTTTGGTTTTCTCCCATTTGGGTTTCCACATTAAATATTTGTGTATTGTGGATTGTATGGTTGTATACATTTATCATTAATTTCTTATAGTTGGTAATGTAATAAATTGATAATTATTGTAAGAAAATAAAAACATTTGCATATTGTTTCACCCCCCCTCTCAGTATAAGTAAGTGTCCCAACAATAATGTTTCCATTCATGGAAAGATTCTTCCAACCACATAGGAATGGAAGATGTAATGGAATATAAACTAAAGGATTCTACTATTATGGAAAGGGTGTCTACTACCACATTGTCCTTCCCCTCTTTGTAGATTATTTTAAAATAAAACCCTTGCATTTTTGTTACCCATTTTTTTGTGCTCTTTTGACAATAATATTTACTCCAAAAAGTACTTTAGGCTATCATGGTCTATCTTGACTTTAAAATTCCTCCCAATGAGGTATTGTCTCCATTTCTTCATTGAATGTAAAATTCCTTCCATTTTTTCTTCATATATAGATTTCACCAAGTATTTTCCCTTGATTTTTGTTTACTTTCAAAATCTAATGGTTTCCCGTCTTGCATCAATACTACTCAAATTCCTTGTCTCAATGGATCACATTCAACTATGAATGTTTTACCAAAATTAGGTTTTTCTAATATTGTTGTACAATAGATGGGATCCTATAAGAGTGAGAATGCCAATGTAGCCTCTTCATTCCATACAAAGATTTTTTATTCAAGAGAGAAGTGTGAGTGGGACTATAATGCATGCATAATTATTAACTAAATTTCGATAATTTATTGTAAGACCCAAAAATCCTCTAAAGCTCTTGACGTTCTTAGATATAGGTTTTTTTTCACTAGATTGGATATTTTGGTGGTCCACCTTAACCCCTTCCCTTTAAACAAAATGAAGCAAATTGTAATACCCCCAAATTGATTCCCAAGTTGTAAATGTGTATATGTACATATGTTTTTATAGGTCGTCGGTTAGGATGTTTCAGTCTGGACTGCCTATGTGATATCAGGTTTTAGATCCTATACACTAAAATGCCAACGAGCCTAGAATTATAAATTTTAATCAAACTAATATAATTAATAAAATACATCATATATGTAGACCAAGTTAGACAAAAGAGTATGGGGGGATACAACACCATGAGAGGGAAAAAGGCTTAAGCCAAGGTGGCTAAGTAAAATATTAAATTAACCTTAAGTAATAGCCTAATTCCTAATGTAATTATTTTATCCTAAGTTATCAAGAGGGGGGATGAATTTTCAAGTGGTATTTTGCAGTGCTTTAGATTCAAGGTTTTGGATATTGTCCTCAAGTCCCTACAAGAAATAAAAATAAATTTTTTAGAAGAATTGCAGTAAGTGGTTGTGGGATTTTGGGATGGGGCCAAATCCTTTAATACTAAAACTTCCACAATGAAATACCAATCCTGGTCTTCCTTTGTCCTATTATGTTTGATCACTCAAGAGAGAAAGTTGTGTACCGTGAGAAAATGTGTGGGATGGGAACTTCCCATAAATGCATTTAATGGATGGGATTAAAGTGGAGGAATGATAAAGGAGGTGCAACACTTGTTCCATCCATGGTAAGAAAAAGTGCTAGTGGGAAGCCAATTATAGGTGGGTCCCATAAAGAAATTAATAAAATAAAATAATGAAATAGAGGAAAGGAAAAGGGAAATTAAGGAAAAAGAAGAAAGAATAAAGGAGAAGGAAGAAAAATGGAGGAAGGTGATGGAGGATGGTGGTGCAATTACATGGTGGTCGAGAAGTTAAATGGAATCACCTAAGGGTGAAAAGTGGACCCAAGGTGCCAAATCAATAACTGCATCAACAATGATGACACATAAGAAAAAGTTGTTTGTTTAAAATAAAAAACTAAGTTTGTAGACAAAATAATATTTTGGCCATAAGAGAGCATAAAAACTTAGTGTTGGAGATACTTCACACACACCTATAATTTATTTTTCCTAAGGTTTTCCCTATGTTTACTACTCATTATTTAGTCTCCAGTAGTCTAGGGAGAACATTCCTCTAGGAGAATATTCTCTTCAATTCACACTTTAGTTTGATCATTTGAGTGGAGGCTAGATGCCACATTGGGATCATTACTAGGTAATGTGGATTTTCCTTGGGATTATCACCAAACTAGCGCATTACTCATCATTCCATGATATCCTCCTCTCTTCACTTTGTTTTAGTCAGTTAACTGAAGACAGAGAGACTAGTTAACATAGACTAGGTGGTAGTTAACCCCCGTAACTTCCTGAGAGACTAGACTAGGTGAAAGTTTACTCCTGTAACTTCCATTGTGTGTCCATATCACTCTAGACCACCACTATGGTGAATTGGATTCTCCTTCTGTGTGCATTAGTTTATTTATACGTATTATATCATGTGTAAATTATCATTCATTCATTTGGTTAATGAAAATTCTTCCATTCTTTCTCTCTTGTTTCTCTCTTTTCTCATATTTTATCTGCATATTGTGTATGCCATTTTCTATCTAGATCTTATATATGCAGGTTAATTGAAATTTACATGGTATCAAAGATTATGGATTTCTAGGGAAAACACATACCATATTATTTTTGCAGTTACCAAAGACTGAAGACAACGAAAAAATGGAATTTCCAAAAGAATTCAGTCTTACACTATACAATTTCTTTTCATGGAAGGATAATATGATAGTGCATCTACGAATTAGAGGATTATATAGTTTAACCATGAACACAGATACATAACTCACATCACACATAGAAAAATCCAAGTATCTGAATCGAATGGATGAATCCTTTGGAACTATTTGCAGTCTCATTTCTCCTAAACTCCTCTTTCACATATCCTCCTATAAAACCCCCAATGAATCATGGATCACCATGGAAGGTATTTTTTGAAAATAGGATGAGATGAGGGGACACATGATTGAGGTGTAATTGCTCACTTTGGATCCAAAAAACTTTGACAATCTCCAAGATTTCTTGACCAAACATAAGGATTTGTTGTTGCAACTCAAGTCTAATGGGGTCGATAAATATAAGGAGGAGAAACAAATGGTTCTTACCATTCTTTCCAAACTTGGTCCAGAATACTCAATGTTTTTATCCACATTTCATTTAGTTAGGCTCACCTATGGAGCCACCTAGACAATGCTCTCTCTTAAGGCCTTTATAGAGTCTCTGACAAGCTCATCAATATGGGAAAAATCAAAGGCCCAAAGGAGCATGAACTTAGTATGCAATATGGTAGCAGTCATAAAAATATGAAATATAAATACAAAGAAAAAATGAAATCACATGAAAATCCAAAGAAAGAATGGTACTCAAAACCCTTCAATGATGCCTCTAGATTCAATGGTGGAAAGAGAAGAAAGGGGGAGAAATGCACTTACTTCCATAAAGGATTCCATCCAAAATCTGCATGTATGAAGAAACAAATAGATCTAATGGCCAAAATGATTCAAAAAAAAAACCTTTGAGATCGCATCCCCGAGGGTTCCAGGGAGAAGAACCCATAAGATCAAAATCCCAAGAAAGGAAATTCTAGCTATGCTTTGATTTTGATCAAGTCCTCTCCTGATGTTGGGATTGCAGATTCAAGGGCATCACACCACATGGAATCCACAAAATAAGTCTAATCTTCATTTTACACATGAAAAGGTTATCATATTATGATGGGGGAAAACTCTCTAGTTAAGGTCACTAGAAAAGGAAGAATTGAACTCACAAATGGAAGCTTCGAGAATGTGCTACACGTTCCCAAACTTTATGTCAATCTTATTTCTATGTATCAGAAGAAAAAATCATGCACTAGGAAGAGAGTCATATTCACACTCGATGTAGTGGATATATATGACATGAAAACCAATTCCATGGTTTCAACCGGTGAGGTAAATCATCAATCCAGGATCTACACATTTTCTAAATTTATTGAACCAAATTTAACATTACTACTTACCCATGCTGATGAAAGAAGTAGGATATGACATGAAAGGTTTAGGAATTTAAAGTTCATATATATGCAAAAAATTAGCAAGAAGAGAATGGTTGATGGTCTACCTGACTTCCACTTCTCTAAAGGAATTTGGGAGAGATTTGTTCTTAGAAAACACCCTCAAGAGAAATTCAACAAAGGAATAACTCAAAAGGATTCATTTCCTTTAGATATGATCCATAGTGACCTCATGGGCCCTTTTCCACATCCATAAATTAGTAAAAAAATGTACGTGCTCATTTTTGTTGATGATTTCTCACACTTCACATGGATTTTATTTCACAGAAAAAAATCAAAGATCTTTCAACACCTCAAAGATTTCAAATCCCTTGTTGAAACACAATCAGGAAAGAAGATCAAAGTCCTACAAACAGATAGCAAAGGAGAGTATGTAAACCATGAGATACAAAATATTTGTCATGAGGTAGAGATTCATTTGCAGCACTTGGTTCCCTATACTCTGCAACAAAACAAAGTTGTTGAGCAGAAAAATAGATCTCTAAAAGAGATGGCATCTTTCATGCTATATGCAAAGTCACCTTCGTAAAGATCATGGTCGGAAAAATTTAATTGTGAAACCTACATCCAAAACAATTCTCCCCATAGATCTATCAAGGATAAGACCCTCTACGAGTCTTGGAGTGGCCTCAAACTGGAAGTGACCCACTTACATATACTCATTTCTCATGCATGGGCCGAGATTTCCTCTGAGAAGAGGAAGGAACTTGCTCGACAGAGAACATATCATATATTTGTTGGATACCTAGACAATATGAATGGATACAAACTCATTGATATTTCCTCGGACCAGATCATCATTGAGTGGTGTCCAATTCAAGTAAAGTGTCTCACATGTATCTCAACAACCACATGTTGTAACACCCCCAACCGTTACGACTACAAGAGAAGAAAAAGGTGCAATTTTTTTTTTTTAGGCAGGAAGAAAATGATGACAAAAATTAAATCACACAACCTGGAGAGGATCACCACACACACATATCAAGCAACATACAACAAAAACTCAATGCACTAGCACATCGAGCAACTGGGTGAAACCTGCGCAAATCAAGATAGATAGAAATGACTACCCACCCGACACAAAAATGACAACACATACAAACTAAGGGGAAAAATCAATAACCCTGACACAATGGCCTCAACGACCAGTAACTAGAAACCTCAAGGTGAAAAACCCAACCACATTAAGGCGTTACAACCCAACACCAACATCAAGTACAAAGAACGAACGCCCACATCAAGGAGCACAGACTCCGTCCAAGTTATCACTTACCTCTATCCATGAGGGTGCACAATGATCCCCTCATCAGGAACTAGAAGGCCACAGTGCGATGGGAGCACTAGCGACCCAGACGCAACTTGTTAAGCCCTAATATTGGCTCATTACCCCTTAATTGGGGCATATTAGATTAGTAATGCTATTTTATTTATGTCGGATTTAGGCCATTAGTTGTAATTTAGATTAGTAATGTNAAGGAAGAAAAATGGAGGAAGGTGATGGAGGATGGTGGTGCAATTACATGGTGGTCGAGAAGTTAAATGGAATCACCTAAGGGTGAAAAGTGGACCCAAGGTGCCAAATCAATAACTGCATCAACAATGATGACACATAAGAAAAAGTTGTTTGTTTAAAATAAAAAACTAAGTTTGTAGACAAAATAATATTTTGGCCATAAGAGAGCATAAAAACTTAGTGTTGGAGATACTTCACACACACCTATAATTTATTTTTCCTAAGGTTTTCCCTATGTTTACTACTCATTATTTAGTCTCCAGTAGTCTAGGGAGAACATTCCTCTAGGAGAATATTCTCTTCAATTCACACTTTAGTTTGATCATTTGAGTGGAGGCTAGATGCCACATTGGGATCATTACTAGGTAATGTGGATTTTCCTTGGGATTATCACCAAACTAGCGCATTACTCATCATTCCATGATATCCTCCTCTCTTCACTTTGTTTTAGTCAGTTAACTGAAGACAGAGAGACTAGTTAACATAGACTAGGTGGTAGTTAACCCCCGTAACTTCCTGAGAGACTAGACTAGGTGAAAGTTTACTCCTGTAACTTCCATTGTGTGTCCATATCACTCTAGACCACCACTATGGTGAATTGGATTCTCCTTCTGTGTGCATTAGTTTATTTATACGTATTATATCATGTGTAAATTATCATTCATTCATTTGGTTAATGAAAATTCTTCCATTCTTTCTCTCTTGTTTCTCTCTTTTCTCATATTTTATCTGCATATTGTGTATGCCATTTTCTATCTAGATCTTATATATGCAGGTTAATTGAAATTTACATGGTATCAAAGATTATGGATTTCTAGGGAAAACACATACCATATTATTTTTGCAGTTACCAAAGACTGAAGACAACGAAAAAATGGAATTTCCAAAAGAATTCAGTCTTACACTATACAATTTCTTTTCATGGAAGGATAATATGATAGTGCATCTACGAATTAGAGGATTATATAGTTTAACCATGAACACAGATACATAACTCACATCACACATAGAAAAATCCAAGTATCTGAATCGAATGGATGAATCCTTTGGAACTATTTGCAGTCTCATTTCTCCTAAACTCCTCTTTCACATATCCTCCTATAAAACCCCCAATGAATCATGGATCACCATGGAAGGTATTTTTTGAAAATAGGATGAGATGAGGGGACACATGATTGAGGTGTAATTGCTCACTTTGGATCCAAAAAACTTTGACAATCTCCAAGATTTCTTGACCAAACATAAGGATTTGTTGTTGCAACTCAAGTCTAATGGGGTCGATAAATATAAGGAGGAGAAACAAATGGTTCTTACCATTCTTTCCAAACTTGGTCCAGAATACTCAATGTTTTTATCCACATTTCATTTAGTTAGGCTCACCTATGGAGCCACCTAGACAATGCTCTCTCTTAAGGCCTTTATAGAGTCTCTGACAAGCTCATCAATATGGGAAAAATCAAAGGCCCAAAGGAGCATGAACTTAGTATGCAATATGGTAGCAGTCATAAAAATATGAAATATAAATACAAAGAAAAAATGAAATCACATGAAAATCCAAAGAAAGAATGGTACTCAAAACCCTTCAATGATGCCTCTAGATTCAATGGTGGAAAGAGAAGAAAGGGGGAGAAATGCACTTACTTCCATAAAGGATTCCATCCAAAATCTGCATGTATGAAGAAACAAATAGATCTAATGGCCAAAATGATTCAAAAAAAAAACCTTTGAGATCGCATCCCCGAGGGTTCCAGGGAGAAGAACCCATAAGATCAAAATCCCAAGAAAGGAAATTCTAGCTATGCTTTGATTTTGATCAAGTCCTCTCCTGATGTTGGGATTGCAGATTCAAGGGCATCACACCACATGGAATCCACAAAATAAGTCTAATCTTCATTTTACACATGAAAAGGTTATCATATTATGATGGGGGAAAACTCTCTAGTTAAGGTCACTAGAAAAGGAAGAATTGAACTCACAAATGGAAGCTTCGAGAATGTGCTACACGTTCCCAAACTTTATGTCAATCTTATTTCTATGTATCAGAAGAAAAAATCATGCACTAGGAAGAGAGTCATATTCACACTCGATGTAGTGGATATATATGACATGAAAACCAATTCCATGGTTTCAACCGGTGAGGTAAATCATCAATCCAGGATCTACACATTTTCTAAATTTATTGAACCAAATTTAACATTACTACTTACCCATGCTGATGAAAGAAGTAGGATATGACATGAAAGGTTTAGGAATTTAAAGTTCATATATATGCAAAAAATTAGCAAGAAGAGAATGGTTGATGGTCTACCTGACTTCCACTTCTCTAAAGGAATTTGGGAGAGATTTGTTCTTAGAAAACACCCTCAAGAGAAATTCGACAAAGGAATAACTCAAAAGGATTCATTTCCTTTAGATATGATCCATAGTGACCTCATGGGCCCTTTTCCACATCCATAAATCAGTAAAAAAATGTACGTGCTCATTTTTGTTGATGATTTCTCATACTTCACATGGATTTTATTTCACAGAAAAAAATCAAAGGTCTTTCAACACCTCAAAGATTTCAAAGCCCTTGTTGAAACACAATCAAGAAAGAAGATCAAAGTCCTACAAACAGATAGCAAAGGAGAGTATGTAAACCATGAGATACAAAATATTTGTCATGAGGTAGAGATTCATTTGCAACACCTAGTTCCCTATACTCTGCAACAAAACAAAGTTGTTGAGCAGAAAAATAGATCTATAAAAGAGATGGCATCTTTCATGCTATATGCAAAGTCACCTTCGTAAAGATCATGGTCGGAAGAATTTAATTGTGAAACCTACATCCAAAACAAATCTCCCCATAGATCTATCAAGGATAAGACCCTCTACGAGTCTTGGAGTGGCCTCAAACTGGAAGTGACCCACTTCCATATACTCGTTTCTCATGCATGGGCTGAGATTTCCTCTGAGAAGAGGAAGGAACTTGCTCGACAGAGAACATAGCATATATTTGTTGGATACCTAGACAATATGAATGGATACAAACTCATTGATATTTCCTCGGACCAGATCATCATTGAGTGTAGTGTCCAATTCAAGTAAAGTGTCTCACATGTATCTCAACAACCACATGTTGTAACACCCCCAACCGTTACGACTACAAGAGAAGAAAAAAGTGCAATTTTTTTTTTTTTAGGCAGGAAGAAAATGACGACAAAAATTAAATCACACAACCTGGAGAGGATCACCACACACACATATCAAGCAACATACAACAAAAAATAAATGCACTAGCACATCGAGCAACTGGGTGAAACCTGCGAAAATCAAGACAGATAGAAATGACTACCCACCCGACACAAAAATGAAAACACATACAAACTAAGGGGAAAAATCAATAACCCTGACACAATGGCCTCAATGACCAATAACTAGAAACCTCAAGGTGCAAAACCCAACCACATTAAGGCGTTACAACCCAATACCAACATCAAGTACAAAGAACGAATTCCCACATCAAGGAGCACAGACTCCGTCCAAGTTATCACTTACCTCTATCCATGAGGGTGCACAATGATCCCCTCATCAGGAACTAGAAGGCCATAGTGCGATGTGAGCACTAGCGACCCAGGTGCAACTAGACTAATTCCAACCCTTTGTCCCCACATAAAATCTAGTATTGCAACACCTTACAAAAATATAATAAAAAATCAATAGGTCGTCATCGAGTTCCTTGTTGGGAGAACGTTTAAGGCTGTTATAAGGTGATAATCTCAGTACTTAATAATTCATAATTAAGATTATCATAAGGCAAAACCATTATAGGCAATCAATGCATTAAGCATATTTATACCATTGATCTAAATGCAAAATATGTTGTTTAATCCAATCGAGGGGTAAATGCCTTACTCAAAATTAAATCATTATATCGTCAATGAGACTGAAATCATGAATTCATTGTCTTTTGTCACTAATTAAAACTGAAACCATGAGGCTATCTTAGGAATTTGCTACCTTATTAATTCCCTAATTGAAACTGAACTATATCTCGAATATAAATGTTTCAATGCAACTGAAACCAACAGGTTATTCACATAACAATACATCAAAGTTAATACATATTTAATCACCATCAGTACATGTTATTATAATCCATCGCAGTGAGAACGTGACATATGATAATACATAATCATCTCATTCAATACATATTATAATCACAGTCAATACATATTATAATACATATTATAATTGCAGTCAATACATAACATAATCACAATCAATACAAGTCAAATGATTTTTAAATGAATTTGAAACTTAGTGGTAAGTAAATCACTCTTTAGACAATTAGATTAAATGCTAATCAAATAATTGTGGTTAATTAAATCATTGTCTTCAACAATAGGATTCATTGTCCTTTAAGCGTTCCACTGATTTAAACCATCAATAAAATCATTGTCTTTACACAGGTTTAACAATCGAAAGGAAATTAGAAAGGAATAAAATATAAATCTTGCTCTCAACATTCCACATTATTGTTCACTAATAAAGGCCATGGTATCCACTAAAATCGACGTCTAAAGCCTTCAATCAATGTATCGATATCCACTGAAAGTTAGCAGAGTTCAATATGTGGTATATTAAAAACTTTCTTTGGGTTAAATGTATTCTCATTTGCTGAATCTATATATACACACTATGGAAATTATATTGTGATTATACATTAAAAATGTAGAGTTCATTAACTACACAAAGATAATTTCATAGATTCATTAAAACGTAGAGAATCATTCCATTAAAACTCTGAGAGTAACTACATAAAAAATGTAGAGGATCCTTTCATTAAAACGCAGAGGGTCATTACATCAAAACTCATTTATCCTCATCCCAAATGCAGGAGAAAAGTTGCATAGAGAACTCATTAAAACATAGAGGTTATTAGAAATGCAGAGAAAAAAACACTGAGGTCATTAAAACGTGGAGGTGATAAAAATGCAGAGACCATAGCAATGCAGAGATACAAAAAAAACGTAGAGGTGACACAAAATGAAATTCGCTGGCAAAGAATTATGTCGAGGTACAAACTTCTTGTACATGATTTGTTGTAATAACTCTACAAGAATTTCATTAATTATTTCCTTTGTTTACGAACATTATATCTAATTTATTTACTGTATAAAGACTTGGGGAAAATGATTTGAGCTAAGTAAAACACATCCCAAAGGAGTGCAACCACCTTGTAATAAATTGGGTAAAAATGAAGGAAACTTTTATGTAAACATGAAAGAAAACACTAAGTGAAAATGAATTAGCTGCCAAGTAAATCGTAGTGGGGAAGGGCCACAAAAGTGATAAAGGAAAAAATATGGGTAATGATCCATGAGAATGATGGTGAATCTGTTGTGTAAAGGTTGAGTAAAGACTTCAAAAACTCAGAGATAATCCATCACAGGAAAACACAGAAGGAAACAACCACCAAAAAACGTAGAATGAAACCATCACAAGAAAGTGCAAAGTTTCATCATTCAAGTATCAAGGGTTTATCCAAGATTCAACATTTAAAAAGCAGAGAAAATCAAAGTTTTAATCAACAAGGAACAAAGATAAGTAAGGAAAATGGATGGGAAAAATTATCCTTCTCTCATCATCCATGCACAAAAAAGAAGGGCATTAGAATCTATAGGTCTATTAACACCAAAGTGACGACCATCGATTCGGCTCCTGGCCAACTTCTCGGGCATGGAATGATAATCTAGGGATAAGGGTGGAAGATAAATCACAATCTATTCATAATAATCAATAAAACCGGATAGAACAATCATAGCAATCGGGGATAGGGTTACCAATGAAATCAATTCAAATACAACGAGCGTAAAGCTATGATGACCTTAATTTCTCAATTAAAATGCTGAGTAAAACACATTTCTTTGCACAATAGAAGTACAGTAATGAAAGCGAAAGAACAATATTAACCTACCTTTTAAAATAAATGCATGCGTAGTCGTAGTCCAAGTCCAGGGATGATTTTAAGGATGAAAAATTATTTTAAAATGTAGAAACCTTGGCGAATATTAGTAATCCTTCATATTAAAACTATAAATATTTGGTGATATTTTGTAAAAATATTCAAATTTCTAAGGATTTTATATAGTTTGTATAAATTTTTGGCGATTTTTAAGGTAAAATAATTTTATCCTGTAGAATTTGGGTGAATCATTTTTAGAATAGGGAATCGTTTTTGGGGAAAAACCATGGAAAATTAGACCATGAGCAAAATTTAACTCCTAAAATCATCCCTACGGGCCAAGGCGACAACTTTGAGTCGTTGTCCCACGTGCGCTTCATCCAGCTCCTTCTTTCCAATTGATGTGACTTAACCGGTACCTCCCAGCCAACACTAGGGGTACTCTTCTTCCCCTTGAGCCCCCCAAGCCGCAAAGGGGCCACGCACACTACACTAGAGAACAACTTGCACCTAGCTTGCCTTGCAAGGTCGAGCTACCACTCATTACCTGAGTTGGGTATCCCAACTCCCACAACATAAGTTAGTCAAGCCAAACATTCTACAACATAACGTTACACATAAAATATCCCATCCATAATCCTCCTCCTCCATCCTTTTATATAGTTTCTAAGTGATTTCTTTCCCAAATTCCCATTTAATTTATTTTTTGTTAATTTAATTTAGAAAAACCTTTCCCGTACACATGTCACCCATCCCCCTAGTTGAACCATAAATTAATTTCATTAATTATTTAATTACTCCTATTTCCCTCACCCACCAAAAAGAATTCCTAAAATCACTCCTTGGTGTCCCCATATTCCCTTCCACATTTTAAATGACTTATGCCCTTACTAAATTCCTAGTTGAGTTCATAATTAGAAAGTTCTTAAAGGCAAGATTCCTTAATAAGTAAGTCATTCAGTTTTTTCCTTACATTTCCCTTTTTCTTTATGTTTCCCCTTTTTCCCTTAGTTTCCTATTTCTTTTCAGTTTCCCTCTTTTCCCTTTTATATAAAACTCAAATTAGCAAGTGTAGAAAAACCGCCTCTTTCTCTTTTTAATTAATAAAATTTAATTAGCATATGTAGAAAAACAATCATTTCCTTTTTTAAATATTTAATCTCCCAAGGTAATTTGATTTTAATAAATTAATTGAACTTATTACCCCCTTCTCATCACATGTTTAGTCATGATTATTATTATGCTTACAACAAGTTTCACTTAGACCTAGATTTTAATTTCCAAGCCTAGGCGACAATTTTATTAGGGACATTATTTTTAAATATTATTTATCATGTCATTCATTCTAAGTTCATCTAGGTTTATTCACTTACTAGTTAAAAATGTGAAGTTCCCTTCAAGATGCACTATGTGCTCCAAGGGTGACACTTGCCACTATCAATTTCCATTGCACAACATGCCCTTCAGGATGCACTACGTGCTCCAAGGTTGCCACTTGCCTCTTGACTGACTTGGTAGACATCAAAAACCCCTAGAGTCAATACTCCGCTAGGTGATATTGTAGGAGACTAAGGGCCTCTAAGGAATAAGGACACTTTCCTATTGCACACCTCTTAAAATCATCATGAGCGACTGTCGTAGTCTTCCATCATGACATCGTGGGTCTTCTCAAACTAGGTAATCGTTAACCTACAGTTCGAGCCATGGAGGGAGTGCTAGTAGGTTTTGGCAGGTCTTATGTACACACCTCTCCCTCAATGT